>PVKS010011690.1:0-55979 GCA_004027875.1 Aplodontia rufa | reverse complement strand
CATAAAGTGGTGTTGACTTTTATCAAATTCCTTCGCTGCATCAATTGAGATGATTATATGGTTTTTGTTTTTCATTCTGTTTATGTGGTGAATTGCATTTATTGATTTAAGTATATTGTTCCAGCCTTGTTTCCCTGGAATGAAGCCCACTTGATCATAATGGACTATCTTTTTAATGTGCTTTTGTATCCAATTAGCTAAAATTTTATTAAGGATTTTTGCATCAATGTTCATCAGGGAAATTGATCTGCAGTTTTCTTTCCTTGATGTTTCTTTGTTGGGCTTTGGAATCAGTGTAATGTTTGCTTCATAGAAAGTGTTTGGGAGTGTTCCCTCTCTATGAATTTCCTGGAAGAGCTTGAAGAGGATCGGTGTTAGTTCTTCTGTGAAGGCTTGGTAGAATTCTGCTGTGTATCCATCGGGACCAGGTCTTTTCTTTTTTGGGAGAGTTTTGACTGCTGCTTCAATTTTACTTTCTGTGATAGGTTGGTTGAGATTTTCAATGTCCTCCTGTGTTAAAGAGGGGACGTCGTGTGTGTTCAAAAACCTGTCCATGTCCTCCAGGTTATCAAATTTGGCAGAGTACAAATTTTCAAATTAGGTTCTGATAATCTTCTGTATCTTGGATGGGTCTGTGGTTACATCCCCATTTTTGTCTCTGATTTTGTTGATTTACTTCATTTCGATAATCCTTTTGGTGAGTTTGGCAAGGGGTCTGTCAATTTTGTTCACTCTTTCAAAGAACCAACTCTTGCATTTGTTAATAGATTGAATAGCTTTTTTGTTCTCAATTTCATTGATTTCAGCTCTGATCTTGGTGATTTCCTGTCTTCTGTTAAATTTAGGGTTGGATTGTTCCTCCTTTTGAAGTTGTTTGAATTGAAGCATAAGGCTATTAATCTGCTCTCTTTCTAGATTTTTGATGTATGCATACAGAGCTATAAATTTACCTCTTAAGAAAGCCTTCATACTGTCCCAGAGGTTTTGGTAAGTTGTTTCCTCATTCTCATTCAATTCCAAAAACTTCATGATCTCTGTTCTCATTTCCTCTTTTACCCATCCTTTGTTTAAGAGGTAATTATTCAATTTCCAAGTATTTGAATAGTTTCTATTGTTTCTCCTGTTGTTGATTGCTAAGATCATAGCATTATGATCTGACAGAATACATGGGATTATATCCACTTTTTTATACTTGCTAAGAGTGTCCCGGTGAACTAGGATGTGATCTATTTTAGAGAAGGATCCATGGGCTGAAGAAGGTAAATTCAGCTTTCTTAGGATGGAATACTCTGTAAATGTCTGTTAAGCCCGATTGTTTAATAGAGTAGTTAAGATTGGAGACATCTTTATTTATTTTTTGTTTTGATGATCTTTCTAGAGTTGATAGTGGTGTGTTGAAATCCCCCAGGATTATTGTGTTGAGATCAATGAGGGGATTAATGTCCTTAAGTATTTTTTCCATATATTTGGGGGGGTTGTAATTGGGGGCATAAATGTTGATTATCGTTATATCTTCTTGAGGAATTGTCCCTTTTAGTATGATAAAGTGACCCTGTTTGTCCTTTCTGACTAGTTTTAGTTGGAAATTAATTTTATCCGAAATTAGAATCGCTTCACCAGCTTGCTTTTTTGGGCCACAGGCCTGGTATACATTTTGCCAACCTTTCACTTTCAGCATGTGTCTATTTTTGAGTGTCAAATGTGTCTCTTGCAGGCAACATATTGTTGGATTTTGTTTTTTGATTCAGTGGGTCAGTCTGTGTCTTTTAATTGGGACATTGAGACCATTCACATTCAAGGACAGAATAGATATGGGAGGCTGGTTCACAGACTTTGTATTGATTACAGAGTTTTGAGTCATCTTGAAATTATGTTTTTGTATAGAGTGATAATTGATTCTGCCTAGTTTAAGAATTTAGCATATCGTTGGTATTATCTTCAGAATGGAGTACATCTTTGAGAATGCTTTGTAGAGCCAGATTTGTGTTCATGTATCTTGCCAGCTTGAGTTTGTCATTGAAGTATTTAATTTCCCCTTCATATTTGAAGCTGAGATTTGCCGGATATATTATCTTTGGGTTGAAGTTATTATTTTGTAACACTTAAAAGATATTGTTCCAAGCTCTTCTGGCCTTCTTTGTTTGCTCTGAAAAATCCATAGTGATCCGAATTGGTTTGTCTCTGAATGTGATTTGGGGCTTTTCTCTAGCAGCTTTTAGAATTCTTTCCTTGATTTCTCTGTTATTCATTTTGTATACAATATGTCTTGGCAAGCTTCTTAATTGATTAGGTCTATTTGGAGTTCTATAAGCATCTTTTATGTGATAATCCGGATCGATAGAAAAATGTGGGAGGTTGTCACTTATGATTTCACTTAAAAGGTTCTTTAAACCTCTTGTTTGCTGTTCAGAGTTTTCCTCCAGGCCAATGATTCTCAAATTATTACGCCTCATCTCATCAAATATTACTTGGAAGTTCTGGTTACATATTATAAGCTGTTTATCCCGTTTATCTTCTTTGATTTCTACGTTGTTTAGCCTATCTTCACTATCTGATACTCGTTCTTCAAGAGCTGATGTTCTGTTTTCAGTAGAGCAAGCTCTGGTGTTGGTTTCTTCCAGAGAGGATTTGATTTGATTAACCGTGTTTTTCAATCCTGATAGCTCTGCTACATCTCTTTTCAGAGTTTCTATATCTTTGTATAGTTGATCTCTCATTTCGTGGAATTGCTCCCTTATTTCCCTGTAGAAGTTGTCACTGATCTCTTGAAATTGTTGTCTAAACTCATTCCTTAATTCGTCTCTCAACTCTTTGATTGTATTACTAATCATAATGCTGACACAGTGCCTTTGATTTTCATCTAGGGCTCCAGCCATGGGTTCCTTTGGTGGAGAGCTTTGGGGTTGAGGAAGTGAAATATTTCCCCTTTTCCTCATTTTCTGGGTCCAAGGGTGTGATTTGTAATTTGAGAAAATTGCTCTTGTTGGAGTAATTGGAGCTTCTTATTGCTTAGTTTCATTGTAATGGGTTACTTTGAGAGAGAACTCTCAGCAAATTATGAGAGCCAGCCAAACGCCTTTTTGCCGCATGTCTATTTCTTCAGATATCAGAGAAGATGGGGGAAAGGAATGACTAGGAATTCAAGGAGGTGGGTTGGGAAGGTAAGAAATCGCTCTTGCCTTCGAGTAAAGAGGGACAAGAGATTAGGAAGGAGTAGGTCAAGGAAAATATAGGATTGGGATGCAGGAAAGGTAAAGTCTTTGGGTGTGGGTGAGGAATAAATGCTTATATTTAGGGATTATCAGAGTATAGGGGAGGAATTGGCTAGCATGGGGTGTAGTTGTCTTCACTCTCTAAGGGTAGAGTCTATCATGCTATCATGGAAAATTTTCCTAGTTGGGATCTAATGTTATAGGGGTAGCAGTAGAGGCTAAGAAGACTTAGAAAGAGTAGTAGTCAATCAACAATATATACACACAAATAAATATTTACATCCACCAACACTAACTTTAGTATTAAGCATAAAGCTAGAAATGGGAAAGAGAGGAAGAAAGGAAAAGAAAGAAAGAAAGAAAAAAAAAGAAGAAGAAAAAAGAAAAAATCATTATAATAAAAAAAATAAAAAATAAAATAAAATATGCTGAGATAAAAAATAAGATAGAGCAAGAATAAAAATTAAAAAGATAATGAGTTAAAAAATAAAAAATTTAAAAGCTAAAAAAGTAAAAGAAAATAAAAATAACAAATAAAAAATTCTTAATGAAATCTTGTATCTATAGACAGTGAGGGTGTCTCTGGGACCTCAAAGTGAATGTCTCTCATTCTGTGGCCCCCTGCAGGCTGTCTCCTGGTACCAGGATTGCTCCCCACAATGTGCGGGCATGGGAGACCAGTGTTTTACTTAGGGTAGGGACTGGTTCAGCAACAGTATCTGTGTCTCTGCTCGCATCCGCAGTAGTGGCTACTTCTGTAGTCGATGTGGGACTGTGACCAATGAGTGCGGAACGTAATGGAGTTGCCACTGTTGCTAGCCGAACAGAGAACTTTCTCCTCCTTCCCACATAAGATCCTTAGCCCCGCCTATGTGGTCGATGGGAAATGTAGTCCTGTTGCTCGTAATGGACACGAGAGACCAGGCACCACTGGGGGGGGGGGGGAGGCTGTCTCCGAGCACAGCTCTCTCCCTTCACAGTATGCAAGGTTGGTGAGGGTCTGATTAGTTACTGACAGGATGGGGTTAGCAATGAAATCTAAGTTTCTGCTCAGACCCACATTCACCTCTTCATTGGTGGGTGGCAGAATCCTCTCTTCCCTCCATCTTGGAAAAGCTAAACTCCTCATGGGCAGCCTGAAGAGCTCCTGTCTGCACTCAGTCTGTCTGTGGCATGTGGTTGGGACTTGGCAGGATTGGGGAAATGTTATCTTTGGTGACCAGCCTCCTTCTCCTCTGCCTTTATCCTCCAGAAGGCTGCTGCCTGACCTCATGGACAGGCAGGAGAATCTGCCCTCCCTTCCACCATGGAGAAGCTGCAGAGTTGTCCTAGTGTAGACCCAAAGCAGACCTCCTATTTGCACTCAAGCATTTGGGTCTTGGTAGGATTGTTAAGAAGTCTGCTTTATTGACACTACTCCTTCTCACCTGCCTATATGTTCAACATGTCTACTGCCCAACTGCCTCATGGGCAGGCAAGAAGATCCACTGTCCACTCCACTGCAGAGAAGCTGTGGAGTTGTTCCAGGTGAACGTCAAAGCAGAGCTCCTGTGTGCACTCAGCCTATCTGTGACAGACATTTGGGACTTGGCAGGATTGTAGAGAAGTCTGCTTTGGTAACCTGAATCCTCACCTGCTTCTATGGTCAAGGTGGCTACTGCCTGACAGACATCCTCACGGGTAGGTTGTAATATCTGCTCTCCGCTCCACCATAGAGAAGCCATAGGGTTGTCCAAGTTGAAGCCCAAAGCAGAGCTCCTGTTTGCACTCAGCCTATCTGCTATAGGCGGTTGAAGATGGAGCTAATTGGTGATAAGCTTACAGAAGCCTGACAGCAAAAGAAATTAAAGAAGGAAGGTAGAGAGAGACTTGTGTTTATGAAACCGAAGTAGTGAGAGAGTAGAGATGTTGTAAGATAATATGATTGCAAAAGAGAGGCGGGGGGACTGGGGTAACAATGTTAAAGAAGGGTGAAAAATAGAAGAATAGGATTTGGCTGCTGCCAGAGTGTTGGTCAAATGTGAGGGATATCTCCATTGAGCTATTAGAGAGCTATACAGCAGAAAAATGAAGTGTGCTGGATGGGAGCCCTGACCCTAGATGGTGTGGTGAGTACTAATATGTACACTGAAAAAAATGTTCTAGGGAAAAGTAAGAAATAAGTAAGGTGAAAGAAGTAACAAGTCCACAGTAATAACACTTACTACAAACATGCATGGGTATCAGGTAAGAAAAAAAAAAAAAAGAAATGAAAAAGTCGAAGTTTGAGGTATAGTCTTAGAGCACCCTCTTCTGGTCACAGGTAAAGTCTCACCAAATACCCCAGAATGTTGTCCCATCTGCTGGAGCCTTGTGACTTGGGGAGAGAGTGGGAGGAGGTTGCTGGATAGTGATTCTTTCACTACCCCATTCCAATTTTCTCTGATTTAAATGTCCTTCAGGTTACATTGGCTCCAGTGGAGATGCCATAAACTTGTCCCAATTTAAGCCCAAAGCAGAGCTAGCTCCTATTTGCATTCAACCTATCAACTATAGGCAGTAGGATCCTGGCAGGATTGTGGGGAAATCTGCTTTAGATTCTCAACTCTGTTCCCCTGCCTGCTTGTTCAAAATAGCTATTGCCTGACCTCCTTATGTGTGAGAGGCAGAGTCGACCCCCTCCTCTACAGCAGGGATGCCGAGATGACCTGATTTTGGCCCAATGCAGAGTTTCTACATGAAGTAGTTCTCTATATGGCAAAGGCGATTACACTGATTTGATCAGTATCTGCCCTGCTCCCAAGTTGATTCAGAGGCAAAAGAGGTCATGGTGATGACTAGCTGGGTCTGAATCCTTTTTCCACTTTCTACACCCAAGTCTCTGTTTTACTGATCTCCCAGTGACCCGAGCTGGGTTCAGAGAATCATTTCTAATATATACCTTGCAAGAAGGTAGCTTTCCTGGTGCTCCTACATATCAAGTCATAGAGAGAGTCCAGACACCACTTTGCTGTGGTCCACCATCTTCTGAATCATCCCCCAATTTTTTTTTCTAAAATACCTTTATGAGGGATCATGCAGTATTTGTACTTGGTAACATAATATTATCTAGAAACAATGAGGAGATTTTTGGAAAGGCAGTAAGAGTATTGGATGTTGAAAATAAAGTGGATCATAACAGTTATGCAGGAATGTATGCCACTGTTTGGTTTGGATACAAGATGCCCTCTCAAATGTTCCAGATTAATACATGAATATTGAGAGGTTAAATGATTAGATTATAAGAGTCGTGACCTAATCATTTCATCCTAGTTTGAATGTTCTAAGTGGGTGGTATGTATAGTTATGTGGGACATGGCTGGAGGAGGTGGGTCACTGAGGGTGTGCCCTGGAAGAGTTCTTCCTCTCTGAGGCTCCTTGCCCTCCCCTCTCTGCTTCCTGGCCACCCTAAGGTAAGCAGCTTCCCACTGCTGCCACCCTTCCACTATGATGTTTTGCCTTACCTCAGGCCAGAAAAATGGTGTCATCTGACTATGGACTAAACCTCTGAAATCATGAGCCAAAATAAACTTTCCCATCTCTAAGCTGTCCAGTGACAAAAAACTGCAACACTATATTTATTTAAGATGAAATGTGAAAAATAGACTAACTCAGTACTTTCATTGTGTGGAAAACAAACTATTTCTCATCCTCAGTTACTCTAGCAGGAGCAAGACAAGAGTTCTCAATGTAAAGGAAGGCTTCACGGTGTAAAAAGACAAGATCAAATCCAGGACACCGCAGACAAAATATCAAGGTAAACTCAAGGGTACAGGCTGAGCAAAACTTTCAATTAATCATTTTATTAAAAAAATTAATAGCAAAACTCAATCTATAATATTACATTTTAAGTTAACTTGACTATTCAAAAGGACTCCAAGGATCATAAAGGTCAATACTCAGACTCATGGCCAGAAGTAGACAGTAGTCTATTCCCAAAAGATTTCTTGTTATGATTTCTGCCTAAAGGAGAGAGGGCCAGCAAGATTTATACACAAGAAACTCTTGCAGTTTTCAGGAGACTTACATAAGCAGAAGAACCACGAATTTACACTAACACTAATTTGAATTAAAAACTACAGAAATATTTTAAAATGAGAAGAGACTTGGGACCATCATAGGAAAGGGGCTGAGAAAACTATTTAGCTAAAATGTAGACTATTCCTTTATGAAAAAAATGGATGATAAGATAATACAAGAGCCAAGAAGCTCAAAAAAGAAGTACCTAAAATAAGTATTCCCGACCATCAGAGCTTACTCCTGTCAGTGCTTTTTACGTTCTCTTTATGCAAGGGAAATAAGCCATATGTCCTTGATTGTTTCAAAACTGCTATGAAATGATATCTGGTATGTGATTTCGCATCCACCCCCTTTTTTAGTGAGTGTCTACTACAGATATTCTTTCTCTATTTCCAGTAGTCTAAATTATATTACCCCAAAAGTGTGTCCACATTCTAATCCATTGATACTATAAATATTATTTTATATTATATCAATTAGTATTTTTTTTAGTGGCAGACAGAATGCTTAGGCTAAGCAACTTGAGAGATGGTGGTTGTTTTGAATTTTTGGGTATATTATAATTGACATCTTATATATTATCCTATGTAAAAGACACGTGGAGGGAAAGGAGGTACAAAGCCAGGATAAACAGTTGTGAACAAAGTAAGAGGGTGTCAATAACCATCATAATCCAGAAGCAATAAACAGCAAGCTCTTTCCTAGATTCCCCAGCATGAACACAGCCTTGCATTGATTCAGACCCTGAGTCCACAATTATAAAATAATACATTTATTTGGTTTTAGGTCATCAAGTTTGTGGAATTTGTTACAACAGTGTTACAGTATAGATATGTGGTCTCCCCAAAAAACTTGTGTTTGAGACAATGCAAGAATGTTCAGTGATGAAATGATTAGATTGTGAGTTTTAAAACCTGATCTTTGGATTAATCCACCAATATGGATTAACTGGGCTATTATGCTAGGCAGGTAGGGTGTGACTGGAGGAAGTAGGTCACTGGGGGGTGTGAGGAACAGAGCTTGCTTTCACTTCCTCTCTCTCTCTCTCTCTCTCCCCCCCTCTGCTTCCTGGTTGCCGTGTCCTGAGCTTCTTTCCTCTGTCACACCTTTCTGCCATGATTTCTGCCTCACTTTAGGGTCTGAGCTACAAAGTTGACTGACCTTGGACTGAACCTTTGAAACTATGAGCCCACATAAGCATTTCATCCTCTACATTGTTCCTATCACTTCTTTTGGTCATAGTGACACAAAGCTGATTAAAACCAGCAGCCAATGTGAACTAGTATATTATCTCATATTAAATATTTATTCAGTGATTTCAAATGAATTTTTTGTTTAAGTCAGAACTTTGGCCCTGATACACTGTTTCCAAAGATCCACATAGTAAGGCTTAATTGATATAATTAAAATTTGAGCTTAGAACCTAATTTTGTGTAACATTTGGATGAACATTTGAAGGTCTATAGTATATTTTGCATATGAAAATTATGCAAATAATACTTAACCAGAAGTTATTCTCTAATAAATTAAAATGGTCCCCAATTCTTTGCCATTCCTCCAATCTAAATGGAAGTCCATTTCTCCTTCTCATAAATGATGACATTGTCATTAGTGTTGTTGGTTTCATATAAAATGTTTCCTTTTTTATTAACCAATTTCATAATGTCTAAGATTTTTTTATGACTTTCATTCTGATTTGCGGTAAGCAAAGTTAATAAATTCAAATATGGACACTACTAGTTTGTAGTAGTCATAGAGACAGTAGTTACATTATCCCACAGGTGTATGCACGCACATTGTGAAATGACCAATGGGCTTATTAAAAGGGTAATTTGACATTCTGAAACCGTGCACTGTGCCTGGGGATGTGGCTCAGGGGTGGAGCAGTTTCCTATCAAGCATGAGGCTCTAGGTTCAATCCTAAATACACTCTCCACGCTCATGAAAAAAAGAAAAAAATAATAAAACTATGAACTAAAGAGGTCAGTGGGCATGAGGAAGTTTCTTGCTGCTGTTGTTTAACTTTCTTTTAACTGAGAATGTGATATTTCTAATGAATAACACAAATTTATCTTGAGTGAGATGTGAGAAATTACTACCTAAAGAAGGGAGTTTGTAGAAAGGTGAATGGACCTTCAAATCTGGAATAAGACCTCTTGAGAAGGCAAGGGATGACGAGATTCAGAATGAAGCAAGGAGTAATGTGTTTGTTCCAGAAAGGTCTTTGGGGCACACGTGAACATTTTTTTAAAGCTTAAAAGCATTAAGAATCTGTAAGGATTTTAAACTGAAGGTCAAGCACAGGATGATACCAATTCTATGAAAGAGTAGCTTTTATTTCAGAGAAAATGATGTCTAAACTAGACCAAAGTATCTGAGGTTAGCAAGTTCTTTCAATTTGATCAGGTGAAAACTAATGATGCCAATATGGATGAATGAGTTTGGGTAGACAGAAGTCTAGAACCTTGAAATGGTTCTGGCAGAAAGAACATTATCGGTGAGAAAATTTCAATAGAATTTGTGTACCATTACGATCGGAAGAATATTTCCTACAGTTTGTTTGGTTAGTACCTTTACAATATCAACCCTCTTTAAAGCAAGTGAGAATTTATTCTACTAATTTATTATTTGAATTCTGCTTTTAATCTAGCTTATTTCTAAATATGCATTCCCTAACTATATGGGAAAGTTAGAAAACTAAAATTTAAAAATGCAAAAGTAGAAATAATCTAATGATAAAAGTATACATTAGAAATTAAGCATTTCTTCTGATGAGAAATAAAAATATATAATTCATTAAGCTAAAATGTTTTTGAAATTGACCAATATAATTTTTTCCAGTGATTAGACTAAATTCTAAATACAGTACAAAAATTTTGGAAAATTTTACTGCCCATCTTAACATGAGTGTTGGAAAAAAGTGAATACATTCATGATTACACTAAATTCTGGTGATATTTTAAGCATATTTATGATAATAAGTGATTCAGTCTGAATTTTCTCTTACTTTAGAGAGGGTATAAATTTAGTCTTCTAGTTCACTGAAGGACAAAATCATTGAAAGCAGAGACACTGCTTATATATTAATGTTTACAAAATTTGACTTTTGTAATTTTTGGTGTGTGTCCATAAATGACCCTTCTACTATTTTTTGAGACATTGGGACTAAGGACCCCAAATTTAAAAAAAAAATGAAATCTATCAAAATGACTAAATTGGATGATATCCACATGGAACTGTGATATAAAATCTGTCTTCCTGGTTGTCAAGTTCTACCATAAAATTCTTGTTTCAGATCATATTCATTGAGATAAACAGAATAAATAAGAAAATGGTTGTGTGAGAGAAAATTTCTTTGTTATTAAAAATTTCAAGACTATACAAAAATTTGTAATCAAGGTAAATTTCAATATTAAGCCCACAAAAACTGTTGAATATTAACTAAAGCTTTCCTTCAGCCCATTTTTCAGGTATGCTGTATGTTTATCTTATATGATAAATAATAATGCCAATTTTAACACATCAATACATAATTCTATTTTAAAATTACATCAGCAGTACTTGTTTATATTAAAAAATAATTATTTCACTTTGTCATATTAACATAGTGATAGCAGACACACACACACAAAACAAAAACATTCAGGTAAAAGATTTTCTTTTTATATTAAAAACTAAAAATTAACTGTTTTACTTATCTATAAAAAGTAATTTGCATTAAGTCACAGAAAATATTAAATATATTGCTTTATGAATCCTGAACACACACACACACACACACACACACTCACACATACACACACACATACCAAACTGCTTTAATTTAAAATAATTTTGAGATATAACTAAAGGATTATTTGACACCAAAAGAAGTTAGATATTATTTTCTCTCCAATTATTTTGTATAATAAGGATGTGACCTGTACTCGATCATATTAATCAACTATGAATGAAAAGTTTGAGATATTCTCAATATTAATTTTAGCAATGTTAAAAATCAGACAAAAATTTATACTATATCATGTTTTAAATTTGAGACTTCTCTAAAATATCATGAATCATCACTATGATTCAATTTTAACTATTCTAGTGATAAATATTAATTAGGATGGAGAAGGTAGAAAAAAAATTTTTGGCCCATTTAATCATTGCCATAACAACAATTTTAAATATACTGCCACGTTGTTCCTAGAAAATAAGGAAATTAAATTAGATTTGTTACCAAATGGAAAATTTATATAATGCTCTTTTGGTTGCACTACATTTAAAAAAACAGTAACTATTAAAATATTGATACATAAATACATTTATTAGTTTAATTATAGTAAATTTTAAATTGTTTTTTACTTCATAAGGTATTGGACCATTTTTCAATATGAGAAACACATCTCTCCTGACTTTCCCTTATCTGTGTATATTACTATGAGCACAAATCAGAATCATTGAAATCAACCCAATTTATACACAAGAACAGATTTCCCAGTGATAATTGTGTCTCCGTTGGAAATGCAGTCAGGCAAATCGATTAGATCACCTATGTTTACTTCCAGTGTGTCTTCTACTTTTAGTGTGTTAGAACTTTGGAAAGAAAAAGAAAGAAATTCTTAACTTTCTTTACTTTTCTAGGGAAAATATATACTTTACTTATTCTCAGCTAATGCCCTCTCCTGCCCTTCCTTCTGAAATTATAATTTAGTTGTAATTCCCAATAAAAAGAAATTACTCTCTGGAAGAATTTTAATTATTTCCAAATGCCTTTAACATATAAATGCTAAATTGTGTGACTTTTCCATTTATGGGCTGTGAGAAATAAACAGCTGGGATAAACAGCAGGCATTTCAAGATATTTTATTTATTTCTCAGCAGAAGTTTAAGCATATGTCATAATGATGGCATTTACATCATAATATATGTTGCTTCTTACAGCTCTGCAAACCCATCAGAATCTGCACAAATGACTGTTGAATGGTAGAATAAGAAGCGCCCATCAAACAGGCTTCCATCTGCTTCTATTTCAAAAGTTCAACTTTTATTATAAACTAAGCAACTGAAAATCGAAGTTCTGAAAACATAACTGCTTCCCTTAAATCTTATTTTAACTTTTAGAGTGAGCTAATATGCTGTTACATAGGCATTTACATTTTCCCTTGTATTCTCTTTTCCTCAAAATTATTTTTCCTTTTTGCCTCCTGATATTTGATCAATGACATTTTTCAGTGTACACACTGTGTACTGTTTAAGATCAAATTGTCAATATCTGTTAACTTCATAATGAGATCTTCATTTGGGGAAATCAATTTGATTTAAAAAAATGAAAAAGAAAAGGAGAGCTTTTGAAGTATTTATATCTTGTGCACAATCAGGGCAGGTGATAGAGAAATAGCCCACAGCAACATTTGTTTGAACATAGGCCAAAGAGAGCATAGGGTAGGATAACTGTCATGATATTATTTGAAGGAGGGGAAAGTAGAAAATCCATCTTTTCAAGTTCAGAGAATTGTATTAAAGATATAACTGATAAATTTTTTGAACAGAGTTTGTCTTTGCTGTGTTCCTTTTGGATTCCTAGAAGGACACACAAGGTGGCCCTGAGGTTGTGTAGTAACAATGCGACAAGATGAGACAACGATTCTGGGGAGCACTTTGCTACTCTTTCACAGGTAAAAAAAAAGTCCAGCTTTTACATGATCTGAAGCTGTGGAATGGAAAGACAAAAAGTCTAGCCAATAGCTTTCTAAACATTGTCATATCAGTGGGTAAGTGACTCTAGCAGATAAGGAATTATGTGTAGTTTGGGAACCAAAGAGAGTAATAGGCAGAAATTATGGATACAAAAGAGACTTTACAAAGAGACAAAGTCTGCAGGGTCAAGCTACCAAGAGCATTATAGCAGTCCTGGAATTTTCAAAAGTAGAGACAATGGTTTCCCTTGTCATTGCATTGGTCAGTAAAGGATAAAAGAAAAACAAACCAATTCCACAGCAGAAATTAGTAGCAGTTCCCAGCCAGCCCCAACTTGGTCTGAAACAGAGTATCCAAGGGGACCATACAAACATCTTCAACTGCCATGTGCTTAGGATATTTAATATTCAATATTGCTTCTGAAAAACGCACCATTGGTGTAATAGCTAAAACATGGAAAATAGGGGCTGGAGCCGTGGCTCAGCAGTAAAGCACTTGTCTGGCATGTACAAGGACCCAGGTTCAAACCCCAGCATCACATACACAACCGAGTGTCGGATCAAAAAGGTCAATGAAAAGATGAATAAAGTTGATTCTTTCTTTCCCTCTGTCCCCCTACCCCTCTCTCTTTTTTAAAGATAGAGGGACAGTGTGTATGAGAGAGAGAGATAAAATCAATTTTATTTAGTTTTTCATGTAGTCTTTGTTGCTCTGACACTTCTTTGGATATGTGGTGCTGGGTTTGGACCTGTGTACTTGCACATGCTATATAAGCCCCACAACCACCAGGCTGCTGCTCCAGCCCCTCCCTCTCCTAAAAAAATAGTGGCCAACAACCCCTACATAGGTGATCTTAATTGGACATTAGGACATCTATAATATGAAGGTGAAAAAATATTTGCAATCACTTCTGAACAAAAATATAGTATTTCCATAAATTTATAGTATAAACAACAAAGCATACTTGTAAGTTATGTTTATGACTTTTTCATCATTTTCATATTATATTTCAGTGACTGAAGATATCTCAAATTATCTTTTACAGTTTTTGCAGTTAGAATAAACATTGTTGCTCTACTGGCTCCTGCTATTTACTTCATCCCTTAAGATTACATCTATTACTATACCCTATTTAATGTTTGAGAATTATATCTTAATGATGATTTTATTTTTGTACTTCTTTCCATTTTTATTTTATTTATTAGAAAATATCATTCAGAGGATGCATTCATCTACATATTCCACTGAACCCCTTAGCTCAAAAACAAAAAGAAAATCTACTTCTGAATGACTTTGCCTTGACTAATTACTACACATGGATACTTAATGAAAGAATTTAAACCTGAGATGCTGAGCTATTATTTATATTTAAAGTTGTTTAAATAGTCAAGCTCACAAAAACAGAAAGTAAAAAGGTGGTTACGTGGGGGTGGTAAATGACTGTAATGAGGAGATGTTGTTCAAAGTGTACAAACTTGCACTGGCAAGGTGAATAAATTCTGGAGATAAAATGTACAGCTGGTGGCTATGGTTAATGACAATGTATACTTGAAATTCATGACAGGATTTGACCTCAAACATTCTCACCACAAAATGAAGTAACTCTGTGATAGAATGGATACGTTAATTAGCTTGTACAGCATATCTAAACATCACAATATATAGCTTGAACATTTATGCAATTTTTATTTCCCAATTATACATCAGTAAAGTTGAAAAAAGTTGTTTTGTTTGTCTATAGGACTGTTTATTTGCTTTCTCTGATGTCAGCAGGATTGGAGTCCTAAATAAAATTATACTATCAAGTGAGTTATAAAAAGTTTTGAATCTATATTCTCTTTATATATCTAAGTTGTAGGTGAATGGACTTAGCTACGGAGAGCAAATACATATTTTCTTATGCAAATGTATATATCTTCAGCTATATGAGCCGTACATAATTATGAAGAATGGATTATCCCCTTCTCATTAGAGAGTCCTTCATGCCTATGCTGACTTCTTTTTGTCACTCCAAAGAGAACCAACTATGATAAGATTATACATGATCTTCAAAAGAATACAATAGGTTGAGAAAGATTTCTACACTTTTAATGAAGATTAGTAAATGATCATACACAATAGATGCTGAATTATGCACAAAACTGAAAGGTGTCATGAATGGAAAATACACACAGTAAGCTGATCTTCAGATCACACTGTCACATTTTGAAAAAAAATCTCTACTATGCTAAATAGTGGACACTTTTATTAAGCATTATAATCTTCTTTCCAAAATAATTTATGTCTAAATTTGGCAAATGAATGCAATTTGTAAGCTTATTTTACTGATTAAAAATATGCATTAGAAAGAATTTGCCTTCTAAATAAGCAAGATCTAAATATATTTATAAATGATAATTACATTTAAAAATAATCCGCAAGGGTCCTAGGTGTTAATGATTATATGGTATGTAACACATGCAAAGTGCAACCAAATGCATATTGGATTAATCCCTAATCTTTCAATCCCTCCTTTCTATTGTTGAAGATCTTTTATCAATATTTTTGTCACTACGCATTAAGTAATATTTATGTTAAGGACAAAATTTTTAATGCAACGTTATTAAATCTATATTTATATTTTTAAGATGTACATTTCTAGAGGACATTGCTTCCAGCTGTTTTTCATGGCTTTTCAGTCTCTCTGTTCATCTGTCTCCTGAAAATTCTATCATCTAAAGATATTTGAGCAAAAATACTTTATTTCTTGGCTTCAAATACCATATTTATCAAAGACAAATATTTATGAATGTAATTTTATTTAATGAAGTAGTTTTCTTCAATCAAGGTCAACTGAGATAATACTCATTGGAAATTTTTCCCTCAGGAAAAAAAAAAAAGACACGTGACATACGGATGTAGGGAATACCAGCAAATTGTGTTTGGGGAAAAAGAATTGATCACACTTTGCATATGTTGTACATTTGGATCACATGTTACAATCATTAAAAACTCTGTTCCCTTGACTTAATGAGATTAGAACCCCTGCTTCCCCATCTCTAGCTGTTTCATCCTGAGTAGTTGCTTAGCCCCTGTCTAATTTACCTCCTCTGTTACCTGGAGATGATAGCATACCGTTTATAAGAAAATGAGATTGAGAGGAGCTCAGTCCAGCATATTTACTGCACATGATAGGAAAGTTTAGACACTAAAATCTAACCTCCAGGATGGATGCTATTTTGTCCTTTTCTCACACTGATTATCGACCCAAAGCCTAGAATATGACTAGCATATAATATGTGCTCAATTAATACTTAATTATATAAACAACATAAAACAGGAAAATTTAAATCTGAACAAAGTGATTTTTCTTCTCAAATATTTTACTTCATGCAATTCAAACTTAAGCCCTAAAAAAAAAAATACGGCACAAATGATTTCACCAAAAGGTAGATTCTGGAAGTGAAGGGAACTGATATAAAGAAAAGTACTTGCCTGCACTATGCAGAAGGATTTTTTTCAGTCCCTAAGCTTAGGTTCCAAGTGAAATGTGGGGCAGCACCTTCCACTTGCAGCAGCACGAAAACATTCCTTCTGCCTAAGAAGCTATTTAATTATGTACCTAAGACTCTCGCATCCTCACTTGGATCATTTACTGCATTTCATCTTCCACATACTATTTTCATTTCATAATCTCTGCTAATAGCTTGAGGATATTCACACAAGTGGAGATTTTTGCAGAGATATGGGAAGCAGAGTGCTCAGTGAGAATGCATTTAAGTGGAAGAGGTAGAAAGAAGATAGGGGAATCCCATGGAGAGGCCATCATTCCCTCCCCGCTTAAGTAAATATATCCTATGGAGTAATAAAATGCTCAACTTTAGTTAAGTAACTAATGAATAGCACAATATATCTTATATTCTCTCAAAAGGTAGTCTAATTACAGATTTTAAGAACTATAATTTGTATGAAAATTACTAAATTTGATTAGGAGTATCATATTTTCTGAGAGAGAATGTTAATCTCTAAGTATTCAGGGTTGAAAACTCCAGCTCTTATGACTCTTAAGGTTAATTTTTGCAATATTTGTTCACATGGTATGGTAAGAAATCAACTATATGATAGATTAGGATGGTTCCTCTCCAAACTGGAATGAACTAAATTATAGAACGTCCATTGTAACATTGTTCACAGATTCCCATCACAACACATATATGGAAAAACATTTCCCTTTGTCCTCAAAAATGACTATGGAGGATAGATATCAATACTAATGCTATTTTCTTTAGGGAACTGAGAGGAGAGGAATTTTTGATTTTTTTTTTAAATTTAAGGATAGAGAGAGAGAGAGGAAAAAAGAATCAACTTTATTTATGTATTCATGTGGGCTTTGTTTCTTCAACACTTAGCTCTGTATATAGTACAGGAGCTTGAACCCAGGTCCTTGTGCATGCCAGGCAAGCATTCCAACTGCTGAGTCACTGTTCCAGCCCTATGCTTGCATATTTTTAATAATGAGTTGGGTAACAGTATATTTTAAAGTAATCTTACCTTTCCAGCACCTAAGGAAATTACCTTAGTTGGCTATATCTTTAGTGATTTATTTTTAAGATCTGAGTGTTCTCTCTGTAACAGAACGAGACTTCTCAAAGCATCATGTATATGAGAGTCCCTTGTTAAATCCCAGATCTGACGGAGATTTACTGGGTTGGAAACTGAGATTGTGCATTCACCCCAGGTGATAGTGTGGCCCCTCTGAGAACCACACTTGAAATGGCAAGATGTACAACAATATGCTACATAGTGAGATCAGATTCTATAAACCTGTTTTCTCATTTCAGAAGGAAATTAGACACAGCCATGCTCATTCCTCTGAAATGAAAAGAGTCACCAACAGATTAAATACAAACAATGTGCAGGAGGAACACAGCATGAAGTCTACCGCAGATAGCTCAAGAACATACTGACTTTCTCAAATCTTAAAATATTTGCTTAAGTAATCTAGATCATTTTAAAACTATGTATCTACTTAAACCTCTAAGATAAAAAATGGTAAATAAAAAATCTCTCTGATGAAAGGGCTTGAGGAGTGGTAATGGATGTCTAAAACCCATGGCCAGATCTACCCTACCACCTGTTTTTGTGTAGGCCACAAACTAACCATTTTTTAAAGTTCTATAATGGTTTAAAAACATTTTAAAAATATTTCTTGATACATTGAAGTTGTATAAAATTAAATATTCATAAGATATTTGGTATGCAACAATAATAATTTGTTTATATATTATGTGTGGTGGTTTCTATGGTCTGAAAGTTTGTGCTGCCCCAAATTCCTATGCTGAAATCTAGTCCCTAATGTGGTGGTCTTAAAAGTAGTGTTTTCAGAAGGTGATTAGATGATGAGGGTGTAACTTTTACAAGTGAATTTAGTGACTTACAAAGTGGACCTAGGGAATTGGTGAGGACACTAGCAGAGGTGCTACCTGGTGAGGGTACACTTGGAAAGTGCCCAATTTAGCCAGAAAACTCAAACTCTGATGGCATCTTGAACTTGGACTTCCCAATCTCCAAAGGTATGAGAAATAAATGTATATCTTTAGTAAGTTACTCAGTCTATACATTTTTATTTTATTTTATTATTTATAGAAACAGTGCCTAAGACAGCTGCCAGCATGTTACAGCAACAGGGTTGAACATTGATGACAGGGACCTCATGATCCACAAGCAAAAAAATTTGTATTTCATGTAAATTTTATAAAAGTATGGAAACCAACGAATGAAATTAGTTGTGTGAGCATTTATTAATTTTCTAGAATGAGAGTCATTTTTATTAAAGAAGGCACTTTTGAGTTAGATAAAGACCATAGGACTTGAAGACAGGAACCATGTCATTAATAATGTAGATCAATATTTCCAACTGTGTTTAATGAGAAGTTCACCCTCCCAAGCTCCTGTAATCCTGTCTCATCATATATTTATATATTACTATTTATTTTAGTGTCTCTTGACTCCATGATGTCTTACTAAAAAAAAAAAAAATTGTACTATCAAAGCTGTTTCACATGTGGCATTCCTTTCTACAAAACTCATTTTCTTGTTTTAAAGTATTTTATTATCTGAGCTTTCTAAAATTATTTCCCTGGTATACTTTGGGAGTTTCAATAGATGATTTATGTAGTCATCTGATCAAAGCTAATTTTATTGCTGCAATACAAAAATGTTTTCATAAACTCCAGATTTTAATAAAAAATCCATTTAGATTTGGATATAAAATGTACTGTGTAACTGAGTTGCAATTTTTAGCTAAAATATATGCTAAAAATTCATGAAGGAAACTTAAATATATGAAGCATCTAAATAGTCAACTTTGAGACAGAATTACTTAAGCTTGAGAACACTAACTTTCTCCAGATAAAGTAAATGAAAATGTTGAACAGTTGTGCTAAATGCATTTGACATTTAATACAATAAAAAAGCAAAACAATATGAATTTAATGAACAATCAAAAAGATCCATGTGTTATTGGGAAATTTCTCATATAGAAAAGATCGCTTGGTAGATTAAATAAATAATGCAATATAACAAAAAGAATATTCCAATCATTCATATTCTTTAGGAAGGAGCCATATATGTTGGCTCCTTAGGCTATAATTCCTGGCACTTACTAGCTGAGTAATATAGTTCAAAGATTTTATGTCTTTCAGTCTCAGTGTGTGTGTGTGTGTATGTGTGTGTTTATGTGTGTGCATGTTATTATTTTTGTGTGTGTGCACATGTGTGTATTCCCATGTGCACATAAACTGAAAAATAATTATTATATGACTTATTGTTAAAATATTTTGTCCATATTTAATGATATAACTTGTGATATATAATTAATATTATTTGATCAGTAATAAATCCTTGATAAACATTAAATATTTGCTATTAGTATCAATTTTATGTGCACAATTTTTAGACAATAAAGATTAAGGAAATGACATTTTTAAATGTTTACAATTTTATAAGCACACATATAAATATAAACATGTTTACATACTGTACATACACAAATATTGCCTTTATATATATATATATAGAGAGAGAGAGAGAGAGAGAAAGAGAAAGAAAGAAACATATTTAGAGAGAGAGGATGTGCTCTATGGCAGATCTTTAGAACTTATATCTCTTGCTTGAATCACTAAAGTGGGATTTCCCAATGAGCATCATTTCATCACTCAGGTCATAAAAGAGTTGAGTCTCTTGTATCCAGGTCAACCATACATCAAAAGTATTTGGGGAAAACTTTCCTCTGTACTGAGCATGTAGGATCTTCTTTACTCTTTCTTACTCTCTGTACAACATGACATAACTACTATTTATGTAGCATTTATTTTGTGTTAGGTATTAAAAGGAATCAATAAATATGAACACATATGTGTATACATAGGTTACAGACAGAGTTTTCCTTTTCATGTGAGATTTGGGCATCCATAGATTCTAGTATCTTAGAATTAATCCCTCATGGACACAGAGGGAAGACTATATTTCCCTTTCATTAGCTAAATAAAGCAAGAGTGTTACGAAGGATTTATCAGGGGCATCCTATTGCTTTGATTTTTCAGCAAAAATTCATGGAGTTAACAAAATGAGCCACTTTTCTAGAAAGAGGTAACAACAGAGAACAAAGCAGAAGCAGCCTTGCTTTTATGGAAAACTTATGCTAATAAGTAAAAGAGAAAAAATCAATGAGATAATTATACATATACTATAGGCATATAATATATATACATATATTATATGAGATAACAACACATATGTTGTTAACACCACAAAGTAGAGGGAAAAGATAACTTAGAGAAGGACCAGTTTGTGAGTTGTCTCTGTAAATTGCTTGAGATGTAGGAAAAGCAATTGCCTATGAGTGAGGAGGATAAGAAAAGTGTCTGGACCCAAGGTATCAACAGGGCTGACAGATTTAGATGACATACAACACCATTGGACTAGAAGAGATCAGGAGAGAGGAATTAGAGCAGAGGATTAAGTCTGTTACCTTTGTGAGCACACAAGGGCAAGGACCTGGGGCATACACTTGAAAAGGCAAGCCACATAAAAAAGAGCAACAGCAAGTAAGGCTTCTAGAAGGAGCTGTCACTGTGTTGATGACTCTGAGAAGTGGAGAAAAATCAGGATTATTTGTTTATGTATTTGATGGTGTGTGTGTTTGGGGTGTTTTATTAATGGCAGCTTGAACACAGGGGTGGCATCAAAGAGATGCTGGAAGTCTTGAAAAAATAATTAGACATGAGCATGCATGAAGACTGCTCTCAACAAATGTCAAGGAGTGAAAGGTGTTAAGTAACAGATATTAGCTGTGAAAAACTGCAGCTTAAATAAAGATACTATATAACAAAAAGGAAGCTTCATTTAAATATGCTAATGGGTTATTGATTACAGAGACAGGAATTTATTATCTAGGCAAAAGAGATACTTTAAGAAACAAAGTGTGGGCTTCTGAATACAAGAAGGAAGGTCTAGCATTATTGTTATACTGTAACAAGACAGAAAAAGGAGTATGTGTTAATATACAGGTAGGTGGATATATTTATTCATAGAAATAATTCCTGGCAGAGTGCTTGCTACTTATTATTTTGCATAATCATTTATTGGATACTAGAATCATGAGAATGTATTTTTAGAGCAGGTGTGTGCTTGTATTTGTGATTTTTTTTGTCATGAATTTACAGCTAACCTAGTGTGCACAGTCACATGCTTCTCCAGTAAGATTCAGCTAAACTGAAAGAGGTGGTTACATATGTTAAATGATACTTTTAAGATGTGCAACAAAGTAGAATAAAGGTAAGAAGGGGAAGAGGTAGGTTTTTATTAAAAAGAGAGTCTTTAAGAAAATAGAAAATACAAGAGAGATTTTAATCGAAGATGTCATTGGTATTAGGTGGCAAATGGTTAACAAAGAAACGATATTGTGATAATAACTTGATTTTGCTTCAGCTTCTCACTTAATCACAGCCACACAGCCACTTGTGTAGGTACCAGAAAGATGGCAGCATCTTGTTAAAATCAATTCTAAGTAGGTTTCCTCAGTTCATCTTTTTCTTAGAAAAATATTTTCATTAGGAGCCAACCATTGAGCAGTTTCAGGTGTATACTCATAATGTCATTTAGAGAGAAGAATTTATAAAATTACAAAAGACTTTAGCAGTTTGCAATAAAAATATGGGTCCAGAATAGCTGGCACACTGTTGAATGCCATAATTTCTGTTTGGTGAATGTGCAGTCAGAATACTGAGATTTCTTTAAATACTTTTGTGACAGCATCAAATTTTCATGGCACTTGTTTTCTAGCTCAACACAGATGACATTTCTGCCTGCTGGAGCACCACCATTTGACCATGCTGTCTACTTTAGGAGGTTCTGGCAACAACTGTCAGATCCCTATTCTCCAGCATGCTCTTACACCCATAATTTGGTCATTGAAAATCCTCTCTGGCCTCTTACCACTCTACCCATGCTTAAACCCTGAGCTTGCTTTTAGGCTTTTTCATTCTGACAAAGACTGTTCTCCCAAGCCTCACATTCTTCTCCACAATTATTCACATGTGTATTTCTGGTTATTCCCAGAAAATTCACATCATTTTTTTCCCAAAGCAACATATGAGTTAGCTAATACTATGCTCTGTGACAACTTGTGCATAGAACTATCATTGAAATGATCACATGGCCTCCAGGTCACAATTATAGTATTTTCTATTAAAAATTAAAATTTGTATAATTAATTTCTATATTTTATCATACTTTAGTATATTTACACTGAATTTGCCCTCTCAATTTTCATGCTTGATTTCAAATAGGACTTTCTATTTTCTTCTCTTAAAGTTATCAGTTCTTTGGGTATTCATGAAAATAAAACGAAACAAAAAAGTTCAGCTACTTTAAATGCTGCACCTAGACATTTTGATTCTAAATACTATTACTAATGTAATATCTAAAGTCCAAACTTTTTTTTTGTTTTTTGTAAAGAAAGAATGACAGTGAGTGAGAGAGAGAGAGAGAGAGAGAGAGAGAATCAATTTTTATTGAGTTTTTCACATGGCTTTCCATTGCTCTGACACTTTGCTGTGTACGTGGGTGCTGGGGTTTGAACCTGTGTACTTGCACATGCTGGGCAGGCGCTCTAACTGCTGAGTCACTGCTCCAGCCCATTACATCCAAACTTTTAAAAAATTGTCTCATAATTGGCTTTAAGTTTGTAAATGTAATACGTCAATCAGATATACTCCTAATGTTTTGGTTTGACTATCACTGTTTTGTTAACTGTAATTAATGTCTATGCTTTTCTGATCTACTCTATCACAGAATCACAGGCATTTTATATATTCAACCCAATAATTTACCATTCAAATCCTCAAATAATTTTCTATTCAACAGGCAGTGTTTTAACAAAGTTTATTTTGGATTTTTAAAATTCTTTTCAAACTTTCCCTTTTTTATTTTCAAATTCTCAGGGGATTATATCCATTAAAATGAAACTCAACTTCAATTAGCAAGAAGAACATATGTATGCTCTTCATTAAAATCCCCAGGTATCATGAGTAGCAGTTCATTTTGGCTTTTCAGATAATTAAAACCTCATACACATTTTCTGATACTCCATCTGGCATTAGAATATATTCAACTACAGACACTTGAGCTAGAAGATTTCTGAAATGCTTAATAACAAACATTAATATCAGAAGCAACTCTACTTTGCTATTGTACGGATGAGTGCATTATTTTAACCTAAATATCTACACAATAAGGAAAAAAGTATAGAAGATGGTGGATCTTCTCGTTTGATTGTTTTTCTAAACTAACAATTAGAATTGTTTTGAAAGTTTCCATTTAAACAGATTTTATGTGATTGTTAATGTGAAAATGGAAGCTTAAAGCAAAATTAGCAAATTTATTTGAAGAACTATTATTTCTATTTCATTCCCAGTGACAATGCTCCCCACTCTCATAGGAACTGAAATGTGTGTGTGTGTGTGTGTATACAGGATAAAAGTTGTGACCATGTGACATTTCTTGACTGAGTAAAGTTTGATATATCATTGATGACCAATAAATATTTTTTGAAATATTATTTGTCTATTCTTAAATATTTTGAAATTTAGGGCAATCAATTTTATTACTTTACCCAGTTTTATGGTTTAGTCATGTGTCCCCAAAAGTTCACATGTGAGACTTGAAATGATTTGGTTGTGAAGGTCTGAACGAATCAGTGAGTTAATCCCCTGACAGGAACTGGAATTAACTGAGTGGTAACTGTAGGTTGGAAGGGTGTGGCTGGAATAGCTAGGTCATTGGGGACATGCCTTTGGGGTATATATTTTGTATCTGGAAAGTGAAGTCTCTTTCTTTCTCTCTCTCTCCCTCTCTGTCCTTTCTGGTGTGATTTTTTTTTTTTTAAAGAGAAGGACAGTGAGAGAGAGAGACAGAATCAATTTTTACTGAGTCTTTTCACATGTCCTACATTGCTCTGACACTTAATTGTATACATGGAGCTGGGGTTCAAACCTGTGCACTTTTGCATGCCAGGCAAGTGTTGTAACCACTGAGCCACCACTCAGCCTCTCTGGTGTGATGTCTTGAGCTGCTTTTCTCTTCCACACTCTTCTACCATGACGTTCTGCCTCAACTTGAGACCCAGGAAATGGAGCTGGCCATCTATGGGCTGAGACCTCTGAAATCATGCATCCCAAAATAAACTTTTCCTGCTCTAAAACTATTTTTTGTCAGGTCTTTTGGCTGCAATAATGAAACAGCTGGCTACTACAACATTCTGCTTCTAATTTGTGTTATTCAATTTATTGTAAAATGTTCCTTATAATTAAAAATGTACTTCATACTTGTAAACTATCCCTAGAAATAGGATTCATGACTTTTTAAGCTGAGGAAGAATTTTCCTTGGTAAACAGGTTAGTTTCATATGCTGCATTTTTCATATATGAATCTAATTATGAATTATTCTGAAAACAAATTTATCTAACATTTAGTAACCTTCTAGCTAATGTTAAGTGCCAACATCTAGTGATTCATTATAAATACTTAACTAAGGCCTCCTTCCCTTGACAAGGTGGAAGATGAAGAACTTATTAGAAATGGATGTCTACGTATAACCTGAATAAAATAAAAAGGACAAACTTTTAATGCATGCTGGTTTTCAGATAATAGTCATACTGGATGTGGGAGTTAGGCACATTCAACTCAGACTTGAAAGTCCTTTTGTGCATTGTGGTCTGCAGGTTTCTCTTGCTCATATCCTACTACCGAGCAGGGATATGTGCGCTAGGGCAGGACTCTTGATTCTCTTCCTCCTCCAGTGCTTGGGAATATGCACTTCCTATGATCAAGGATTACAGAGGGAGAGTCAGTGTATACAATAGAATCTTAGTTTTGTAAGTCTGTTTTGTGGTATTTTAATAGAAAGTTCAGAATAGGTCATTTAGAATGAATAGAAATTAATTGATTCCTTGTACTGAATGCTCAAAAATCCAAGATCAAAGCATTGGCATCTGGATTTTTTTTTTCCATTGTGTTAATCCATGGTAGAAGGCAGAAGATCAAAAGAGGATGAGAGAGAGAAAACGGAGCTAATCAAATTCATACCACATCTATTCTCTTGATAATGCTGTTAATTCATCCATTCCATTCTCATGACCAAATCATTTCTCATTAGGTCTCACCTTTCAACACTGTGGTTTGATGATTCAGATTACAAATATGCTTTCTTTGAGGAATATATTCAAACAGAGAAAATAGTGAATTGGGATCAAATATGTCAAATATAATTGCGTGAACTCAGGTATTTCCTTGGATTAAAGTCAGTCTAGTCATTATACTTACTAAGAAGGTCTACCACCTTCCTTAACAAGACTCCCTTAGCACAAAAATTAAAACCTAGAATAAATGTGTGGGATGCCATTAAACTGAATATCTCTTCAGCTAAGGGATTAGTCAAGAGTATCAAGAGAGAACCTAAATGGGGCTGGAGGGGTGGCTCAGCAGTGGTGCTTGCCCAGCATGTGCGAGTGCATGGGTTCAAACCCCAGCACCCATGTACACAAGTGTCAGAGCAACGAATGCCATGTGAAAAACTCAATAAAAATTGATTCTCTCTGTCTCTCTCTCACTATCCTCCCTTTAAAAAAAAAAAGGATAGAGAGAGAAAAAGAACCTAGAAAATGGGAGAAAATTTTTGCCTGCTAGGCCTCCGACAGAGGACTAATATTCAAAATATACAAAGAACTCAAAAAACTGAATACCAAACCCATAAATAATCCAATCAATAAATGTGCTAGGGAACTAAACAGAAACTTCTCAATGGAGGAAGTCCAAAAAGCCATTAAATATATGAGAAAATGTTCCATGTCACTAGCAATCAGAGAAATGAAAATCAAAACTTCACTGAGATTCCATCTCACTCCTGTAAGAGTGGCAAAAATGAAGAATATGAACAATAACAGATGCAGGATGGGCTGTGGGAAGAACAGTACACTATCACATTGTTGGTTGGATTGCAAGCTTGTACAGTCACTTTGGAAAGCAGTGTGGAGATTCCTCAAAAAACTAAGGCTGGAATCACCTTATGACCCAGTTATCCCACTCCTGGGTATTTTCCCTAAAGAGCTAGGATCAGCATATTACCGAGATACAACTACATCAATGTTTAGAGTCACTCAATTTACATTAGCTAAACTAGAACCAACCCAGATGCCCCTCGCTGGATGAGTGGATTAAAAAACTGTGTTATGTATGTATACAGTGAAGCTCTACTCTGCTATTAGAGAGAATGATATCATGGGATTTGCAGCCAAATGGATGGAGATGGTAAAATTATGCTGAGTAAAATATCCAAACTAAGAGACTTAAGGGCTGAATGTTTTCTCTTATATGTGGAAACTAGAGTGAAATCTAAGACAGGCTGAAATTTAAGTGCAAAAACTATATTCAACATAGATAAAATTTCACATAAGCAGGGAGAAGCATAACTATGTAGCTGGGGGAAAAGGGGAGAGAAGCAGAAGGGGAGGGAGGGATTGGGAGTATTATCAATGCAACTGGGAACTCTTAACTCCCATGAGAAGCCCAACTATACACAAGTGGGCAGAGAAGCTCAGAAAATTCAAAATTAATACATATGTATATGTTTATGTCTATCTATAACATGGGGGTGAATCAGAAGAGACATGAGAGTTGGGAGTGGTTGAATGGGGGAGATCCTGAACTAGGATCAGCATTAACTTACTTTGTCAGTATCCATATATGCATTATGTAATGATGATTCCCTCCAATATGTATGACTATGTCAAACAAATAAAAAAAAAGGCCTACCAAACTTCTGTCATTTCAGAAGTTATTTTAAAAATAGATAGAAACTCAGATGCTGCTTCCAAGCAAAGTTAAAGAAGGCATTGACTATTGTCAAACATGATTCCTGCTTTGGGATCCAAACAAACCACTCACAATGCCACAAGTGATTTATTGAATGCAACTCATATCTTACTTATTTTCATTGATGCATTATAAATATGCATAATAGTAGGATTCACTATGCCATTTTTGTAAGCACATGACATGATTTGGTCAGTCTCATTCACTAATCCCTTTCTTTTCCTTCCCCTTCTCCCTCATCCCGATCCACTTGGTCTACTTATTTATAAGTGTTTGGACAGTTAGAATATAGGGATATATGGATAAGTCAGTTAGAATGGGAATAGTACCCAAACAGCCTAATGATATAAACATAACAGGTTTATCTATTATAGTTTACAAATGAACTGGAAAGTCATTTAAATACTGGACAACACAGGCAAGGTTGAAGTCTGATATCATGGTGAAGACAACAATTCATTGTCAATTAAGAAATGGCAATCTGATCAATTGCTTTTGAGAGAAAGAATAGAAACTAAAATGAAGAACTGAAAATAAAAATATTCTGAGGTCCTTCTTTATGTTAAAAGGAATTTCATATATTTTAAGAATATATGTCAGAAGGGCTGGAGTGGTGGCTCAGCGGTCACGGTGCTTGCTGTTGTGTGGGAGTACGCAAGTTCAAATCCCAGTACCATGTATAGAACAAAGTCTCAGAGGAGTGAGGGTAGCATGAAAAACTAAATAAAAATTGTTTCTTTCTTTCTCTCTCTCTTTCAGTGTCCCTCTCTTTTTATTTTTATTCCTTAAACATTGTCTAACAATTGGAGGGATTCATTATCAAACAATCAAGAACAAAAGTATAATGACAGAACAAACCAAGGCTGGTACCACTCCATGGTTACAACCCCTTGGGTTCCCAATGGTTCTATGTTTACCCCCTCCTTAAACCCCAAGTTAATTGAACTTCCCCTCTGATTAGACTCCCACATACTACCTCTCTCTGGTCTTCTTCATGTCCTTCCTATTCCCTTCCCCCATCCCTGACCACCTCCCTATATCCCCCAGTAACCTAGGCAAGATTCCTCATGATTGTGTAAAAATTCATACATGTTGAGGTAATTATTAATTTAGCCATCTATCATACTGTTTCCACTTGTATTCTAGCTTCCACAAATGATGAGAAAACATTCGGACCTTGAGTCGCTGAATTTGGGATACTTAGAAAAAATTTTTCCAACTCCATCCATTTTGCTGCAAAGAACTCAAAAATCTAAACACTAAAATCACAAATAATCCAATTAATAAATGGGCTACATAATTAAAAAGAAGCTTCTCAGTGGAGGAAGACCAAAAAGCCCATAAACGTATGAGAAAATGCTCTACATCACTAGAAATAAGAGAAATGCAAATCAAAACTTCACTGAGATTTCACCTCACTCCAGTCAGAGTGGCAAAAATGAAGAATAAGAACAATGACAGATGTTGGAGGGATGTGGGAAAAGAGGAACATTGTTACATTGCTGGTGGGAATGCAAAATGGTACAGCCACTCTGGAAAGCAGTGTGGACACTCCTCAAAAAATTACAGCTGGAACCAAATTTTGACCCAGCTATCCCACTTCTGGGTATCCTTCCAAAAGAGCTAGAATAGGCATATTATAGAGATACAGTTTCTTCAATGTTTATTGCAGCTCAATTTACTATAGCTAGATTATGGAACCAACCCAGATGCCCCTCACTTGATGAGTGGATTCAGTGTCCTTCCAGAAATTGATAGTGGGTCTTTTTTTTTTGTATAAGGTTATGGTTTAAATATGAGTTGCTTCCCAAAAACTCATGTGTGGGTCAAGGTAAGAATGTTCAGAGGTAAAATGATTGAACAATGAGAGTTGTAACCCAATTAGTGGGGATTAATGAGATGATAAATATAGGCAGGTAGAGTGTGGCTACAAGAAGAGGGTGTCTGGGGGTGTGGCTTAGGAGTTGATATTTTGCCCCTGGAGAACACAGTTCTTTCTACTTCCTGATGGCTATGTCCTAAGCTGCTTTATTCCTCCAAACCCTCCGACCTGATGTTCTTCCTCATCATGGACCCAGAGCAATGGAGTCTTTCATCCGTAGAGTGAGATCTGAAACCATGAGTGACAAAACTTTCCCTTTGTGAAATTGTTTTGGCAAATTTTTTTTTGCCATGACAACAAAAAAACTGATGAAAACAGATGATTGTTACTTAAAGTAACAAACAAAACACTACCCCTCTTTCACAGTAAGCTATTCTTAATTGACAGAGATAGCTATGGATGACAAATTTTCCTAATTTTTCATATTGTCTTTTGGAATCAAATTTTTCTTTTAATTTCTTTTTTTGTTTTGGTACTAGAGTTTGAATCCAGGGGAGCTTCACCACTGAGTTATATCTGCAGCTATGTTTATTTTGAGACATGGTCTCCCTAATTTACTGAGGCAAGGGCCTCAGACTCCAAGTCACTGGGATTACATGTATGTGCCACCATGCCTGGCCTCATAAACAAACTATAAGTTACTGCATACAGAAAAGTTTATTATTTAATATGAAATAAAGCATACATTTACGAATTTTTTAGCAAAAGAGAACTGCATGAATAAAAGTGAGATCTGAGTCTTGATTTCAAGAAGGTTACTTAAAGACTCAAAATTATAAAATGCCAAAACTAATGGATTTTACGAGAGGAAAGAGAACATTCATTTAAACAAATTTTAGTCTTAATGAAAACAGAAATATATGTTTCTTTAAAATATTTAACATAAATATATTTCAATCAGGAACACTAAATTAAGATAATTATGAAATATGTGCACTTTTAGAAATTTAGCTGCATAAATATACTAATGATATTTACCATTTATTGAATATTTTAAATGAATTAAACACTAACTGAAAATACTGTATATAGTCCTCATTTTAATTATAACTCATAATCTAGCAGGAAGTGAGTCATTTTCTTTCTTTTTCAGATGAAGATACAAGGACATAAATATGTGACAAGGACTTCAGTAGGATTTAAACAAATTTCTTTTTAACGCAAACGACTGTGTATTTAACTGCCATTAATACACAAAGCAGTTGGGCACATGTAATTGTGTGTGCATTTGTTAGAGAGAGAGAGAGAGAAAGAGAGAGGAAAGGTGGTGTGTGAGAGTGTGAGTGTGTGTGTATGTGTTCCTCTTTGCTCCTGGGTTTCCTGATCAGTATTCATTGCCCAGAAATGTATCACTTAAAAAGTTTTCCTCCTAGGAATGAATCTGGCCATGCCTGGAATACTATAATCCATTTTATCAGCTTCCTGTAGACAGGTTTAGTGTGTAATTCTTGTTCTCCCCTCTTTCCTATATGTCTTTTGAATCACAAGGTCCCCAGGAGTGGAATACAGCTTTATCTTCTGCTGCAAACTTTTAGGGTGAGTGAAAAATCGGTTCCTTTCCTGTTGCCTGATTGAAAGGGTATGAATTCAAATCACCTCCTAGTTCAAATTGGCTTTTCTTTTATGGAGTCCTCCCTCGCATATTTGTCCTGGTTGATGGGTGAGATTTTTCACTGCTAAATGTTTTCTCTTACTTCAGGGGGAGAGCACTAAAGAAGTGCAAAATGTTGCAATTAATATTAAAATGAGAACCACTGGGTTTAAAAAGACTATTTAAGAAGCACAAGGAACCGCAGAAGAAAAGCAGCATGTGGCTCTTTGTGTTTTACAGATATGCTTTTTCACAAGGTGAAACTGGTTTTTCAACTTGTAGTTTCTAGAAGAGAAACAAAAAGCTGGAAATGCAAACATGCAATATTAAGAATTCAGAAATATCAGAAAGGCACACTAAGGAAAAGATATTTTTTATATGACACACATTTAAATTTAAAAAGACAGAAATTTCTCTTTGTTCTACCCTATACCTTTTATAATTTATCAAACATATATTTGACTAACTATAACATTAATAGTTTTGTATTCTAAGAAGTGTTTTATTGTTTCTTAAATGCAGCAATGATACTGAATGAATCAGTGATAAAAACACCAACATAACGACAACTGTTTCATAATGCTCTGAAAATAGCAAAAATAGTTCTCATTTAATTCTGAGTTCTGTCTTTGTTCAATATGGAAATACGTTCCTGCTTTATGAATACAAAAGAAGTGTGAGTGCTGTTTTGAATAATTCAAAGATTACATAATGAAATTATATTTTATTCAATCTTATGTTTAGTATATTAATTTGGTCAACTCGTACAATAATAATAATATGGTTCTTTAGAATAAGACATGAATAAGTCATGCAACATATGTTCCTAAAGAATTATAGCTCATGATTTTATGGTGTAAATATCAATAAAATATATTCCTTTAAAATATAAGCTAAAGGGCCTGGGGCTGTATCTTAGTGGTAGAGTGCTTTCCTAGCATGTGTGAGGACCTGGATTTGATCCTCAGAACCACATAAAAAATAATTAATAAAAGTATAGTGTTCATCTACAACTAAAAAAAAGTTATTGTATTGTAGCTCAAAAACATCAGTTACAATGAGTGAAGATAAATTCAGTTTCATTATGAATTTCTCTTTATCTGCTTATTTATCTACAAATATTAAAAATAACTTGTTATTAATATCTAATTATTCCTTCAAAAAACATAGATCACATGATCCATGACATGTGAAAAATAAATATATTTGGTCATTAGGAAAATGCCAAAAAAAATAATAAGTACAATTTATGCCAGTTTGATGAATGTTAGATTCGTGTCCTCTTGGAGCCAAAGAATGAAATTGAAGGACATGGAGGCAAATGGAGCAAAGAGACTTATTTAAGAAAGGATCAAAAGAAAAGACTTCTCCAGGAGAAGGGAGACTCGGAGCAGAGAACTCAAAGAGAGGGTCCAGCTCATCTTTCTTATAATCTCTCAAGATTCTCCCCCTTTGATTAATCATTTTCTTCCCTCACCCATGCCTGGAAACAGGCTCAGAAGCTCTGCTCTGATCTAGTCTTTTGTCCTGGGCCCACAAGCACCTTTATCTGCAGAAAGATACCTGTGACAGAACACCTTTGTTAGCAGAGGACTTTGTTAGCATGGGGGCTGTAACAGCAGATGCTCTTTGCCCTTTTAGAAAAAATGATTGCCAGCCAATTTCTTCCTCACCAATCCCCATAATTCTGCCTACACTGACTGCCTAACTTTTCCCCCTGTCTCACTAGAACATACATTTCAGGGATCACTAAAATATTAATCTAATCAAATTATGTTCATAAATGCCATATGGAATATTTTTAAATTGGAGACCTTACATAAAATCTAATGTATTTGTCAGGAGTAGAAAATATGAAGACAACTATGTACCCTTATGGACCTGTAGATGGTACAGAGAAATCTACATTATCAAGTTTTACTGGATAGCCATCGTCTGCCACTTTTGACTTCCTCCCATATGCTACCATACAGACTGAAGGTCCTTTTCCTTTGTCATGTCACTTCTCCAAAATTTTACCCCTCTTTGTAAAAGATGCTATGTAAGCTAAAATTCAAATTCTCTTCTTTAAGGGACACTCATTTCCTGTTGTGATATTTGGTCTGGAGTTTATTCCAATGAAGAACGCAAGAGAGCTAAAAACTAATTGCTCTCCGTCCAGTTTTATGTGTTTACTGTTCAATATAGAAGTCACTTTTTAAAAATTCTAAATTCTAGAAAGGGAGCAGTGGCTCAGCAGTTAAAGCACTTGCCTGGCATGCACAAAGAGTTGGTGTTCAAACCCCAGCACCACATACGCAGCTAAGTGTTGGAGAAACAAAACAGATGAAAAGCTAAGTAAAATTGATTCTGTCTTCTCTCTCTGTCTCACTCTCTCCCTTCCTCTTTCTTAAAAAAAAAAAAAAAAACAAAACAAAACCAGAAGGAAGAAAGAAAAGAAAAATTCTAATTTCTAGTAGTAATATATTATTTAAAATTATCTTTGAAGGCAGTTAATCTTTTGGCTTAAAAAATGTACCTTATTTATCTTAAATCAAAGTAATGATTTCCTTCATTCTGTTTTCTGACAAAATCTCCAAGTAGGAATTGTCACTTTTAAACCAAATGACAATTTAATACATTAGGTTATTTTAAACATACTCTATTTTGATAATGTTACATATATGTATATATAAAATAATTTGTACAAAAATTTACATTTTGGGATAATTTGATTTTTTTTAGCTTGTGATATTTGTCTGTATATATGTATATACACATACACACATACAATATATATCTTCCAAATGTGCTATAACTATTCAACATTTACTTATAAAATGATTTGAATGATTTTTCCCTGCTAACAAAATAATCATCATTGTCAACCCAGTTTTACTATCCAAAATATATTTATTGTTCTAATCAATTTGAACACTTAAATTGCTCAAACAATACACAGGAACACTTATTTGACAGTTCTATAAACTGTGAAAAAAGTTATACTGTGTGTATGTGCATGTTTACACACATTTACTAATTAGTACACACACACACGTTTTGTTCCAGGAATGTTATCTGTAACGTAGAGAACCAGAACAGGCTTTGGTTTTGTAGCTCCAAGACATCAGTTACAGTAAGTGAATGAAAAGCACACGTAATAAAATTCCAATGTTTTCTCTTGTAAATTTGCCAGATGCCGAGTCACATAAAATTAATTGTTCAAATCATTTCTCTGTCATTCTATTCTCTGGTGTTGTACAGAGTTGTAGTTGATAAATACAAATGGCTAAATGTCTCTTTCAGAATATAAAGTTAAGACCTTTGATTAAATATGTGGAATGGAAAAGAAAGCAATGTGTGCTCTGAAAGGTTTATGTAGATAATATTCTTGAAGCATGTGTAATATTTATTGACTTAGTAAGATATAACCATTTGTAATAGATTCCACAATATTTTAAACTCACCTCTATGTGTCACAGTGCAATCAGTTGTAATACCAAGCCGTGAAAATGACAGAAAAATTTATTTCACACTTAAATGGTAGTGCTAATTTGAATGAGAAATGACTATATAATATTCCATATTATCTATGAGCATTAGTTTCAGATTATAGTCCATATTAAAAGTAGAGAAATTAAATTGGTATAAAATAATAATTAGAAAACAGCTTAGCATATCATTTAATGACTTTTTCACTTATGTGTGGCATGTAAAAGTACTTACAAGAAGATATGATAACTAATATCTTCTGTATGAATTTTTTCCCTTCCTTTGAAATTTCCCCTTAATATTTTAAAAACAAGAGGAAAATTGTTGGACAAGATGATTCTTTAGTTATCCCTCTTTGCTTATTAATTTCCTTAAAATGTATATATACTTCATTGTGCTTGTTCTCTTACATATCAGTTATAGACTACTAACCTGAATTTAGATAAAACATTCATTTTCATAAGTGAATAAAATATTGAACAATTCTTTAAAGAATAAGAACTTCAGTAGATGTCAAACTTAGCATACTGAAGATATACTATCCTTTCAAAATATGGACAAGTGGAATAAATGCAAAAGTTACTTATCCTTGGAAAGCAGTTGGCATAAAAAATCACTGGTTTAATTTACATTAAATTAATTCCAGACATATCCTGGCTAATGTACTTCAAAATCTCTCCAAAGTGTGATTATAAGTTTAATGTACATTTTTAAAATTAAGTCTAGGTTGAAACAACTATTCCCATATAGTCTGTAACAGGCAATCATTTGTGGTTACAAAAATTCTGGCACTAATTGCATTTGAAGCATATTTTGAGACTACAGTTGTGAAGAGGAGAAATTAACATATTATATTTTGACACCAGATAGATTAAACCACTTCCTTTAGTGAAGGGAGCTTCTTGTTTATTTGTAGATGAACTGTTACTAAGATAGTCATTTGTTTTTACAAATATATTATAGTAGTATGTCTTTTCTTCCCTAGATGAAAAGGTTTAATACCTGGATTTTATGATTAAAACATCAAACACTACATATGCTGTGTTTTCACACCACACACATGGACTGCATGAAATTTATATTTGTACAATGCTTTGGTCATCCTAGTTTATTGGAAATCCCTTGAAAAATAACTGACTCATCTATTTTGTGTAAATGATGAGCTGGTATTTGTTTATCTTTCACAATATTTGAATAAAATATATTAAAAGAAAAATACAAATAATATGGCCTTCCAATTAACATATCCTGCATTTCCACAATGTCAAGTCATTATTTCTAAAGAATGAATTCTACACTAAATATAGTTATAAAAGTTTTTTTTCCTGAGGCATATGTCAATATTTTTTACATGCCTGTAATGAAAAACAAACATTAGATAAAATGTAAATCCTCAGCTTATTTTTGAGTTTAAGATCAGTCAAAAGGAATTATGTGAATAATTACAGATGTTAGAATTCTGAGAGCATGACTTACCTGGAAATAATGTATCAATTTCACCAAAATGTTGTAAAGATGGACAATTGGAAGAGCTTAGGGTGACACAGAGGCACATGCCTATAATCCTATCAACTTGGGAGCCTGAAACAGGAGGATCACAAGTTCAAGGTCAACCTCAGCAATTTAGTGATATCCTCAGCAATTTAGCAAGACTTTATCTTAAAATAAATTTTAAAAATGACTGAGGATGTAGCTGAGTACTAAAGTGCCCTTGGTTTTAATTCCTAGTGTATATACATATATGTATATGTTTATCTTAAAATAAATTTTAAAAATGACTGAGGATGTAGCTGAGTACTAAAGTGCCCTTGGTTTTAATTCCTAGTGTATATACATATATGTATATGTTTATCTTAAAATAAATTTTAAAAATGACTGAGGATGTAGCTGAGTACTAAAGTGCCCTTGGTTTTAATTCCTAGTGTATATACATATATGTATATGTATGTACATATATATGAATATATACATACATACATTGAAAGAACTTAGCGTGATGATCAGATAAGATGGGTATTATGGTTTGCATATAAGGTGACTTCCAAGCCTTCCATGTTAGTGCAGATGAGATTATAGAGTCATAATCTATTCAGTGGTTTAATCCAATTGGTGCATTAATCATTTGAGAGTATTACTGTACTGGGTGGTAACTCTTGGTGGGTGGGGCATGGTTAGAAGTAGATCTCTGGGTGTCTGCACATGAGAATTATATGTTGTAGCCCTGGCTCCTCCCTCTCTCTGCTTCCTAGCTTCCATTAGTAGACCACCTTTTCTTAACCATGACCTTCAACCACAATGCTCTGCCTTGTCTTGTTCCCACAGCCATGGAGTCTACCATCCATGGACCAAATCTCTGAAGTCATGAACCAAAATAAACTTCTCATCCACTGTCATGCTTGTCCAGTATTTTTGTCACAGTGATGCATATCTGACTAACATATTGGGAATGGAAATCTTGTTAACCACGTACAAAATTTTTCAGTAAAGATTACAGGTTACATGAATTCTACTATAGTGTTGATAGGAAGGATGATAAATGTGTTAGGAAGTTCTTTTTTCTTAGAGCACTTATTATTTACTGAACATCCAGAAAGGACAGTAATTACCTGAGAAAAGTCATTCTAGAATGAAATTACCTACAGAAGGCTTCTGATTTATCATAGTTTGATCTACAACTTTTTAAAACTTTATGATGATACAAAAACAATATATATTCAGTCAAAATCTTCACATCTTGAATTTTGCTAGTTCGTTGGGATAGTTACGTGCAATACAGCATTTTCTCATAACTGCAAGGTGGTACTGAGCTGCAGCTTCTAGTCAGCCACATGAACAGGAGCGTAAATAGTTTTCTACCATGCACTGTGATGCAAAACTATGGAAACTGATGTACTATGTACGTTAAATACATTCCCTACTTAATGAGAGTTCCAATTTACCATCCTGATGGGGCCATAACCCCATCATTAGTTGAGCAACATCTATATTATCTATAGATTCTATGACACTTGCAACATTGCTCTATTCCTTTCTGCCCTTAGCTTTCTCCTAAATTTACTTGAGCTTACTAATACCATTAACATTACCTGTTCTGCTTTGTGTCTTAGCATCTATACAATTAGGTAAGATCTCTTTTTACTCTATTTCTATTAAAAGAAGCACCATTTTATTTATTTTTTTATGAAGAGAGAGGAACAATGAGAGAGACAGAGAAAGAGAGAAACAACTTTTTTTAGTTTTTCACATGGCCTTAATTGCTCCAACACTTAGTTGTATACGTGGTGCTGGGGTTTGAATCCAGGTCCTCGTGCTTGCCGGGCAAGTGCGGAAACCGCTGAGCCACTGCTCCAGCCCAAGAAGCAGTATTTTTATTTCAGTTAAATTACCAAAGTCCAAAAAAGTCCTGTCAAATCTTCACTAACAGTTAACATGAAGTCATTAGACTAATTTGATCAATTATGCTATTAGGGATCCTTATATGTCTAGACCATTAGATTGGTGGTCTTATCAGAGTCTTTATGAGTTTATATTTCCAATGATCTATGTGAGCTACATAGGCATTGAGAGTATAATGATGATGCTTTAAATAATACTAATTTTACTATAGTATCGCTGTTTCCATTCCTTTAATCACCTCCGCATTCCATCTAGAAGACAAGGGAAAGGGGGAAGAAAGAGTTTTTTAATGATGACAAGTTTAAAAATCTCACTTTCACTCATGTACTCTTATAATTTAGTCTTATGACCTGGAAAGACAGAGAATGTGACACTAAGCTATGTAACCATATAGGCTCATTATTTTAGTACTTAAGGAGAGGAAAATGCATGTTGGATGATCATAGCTGCTGTCATGTCCTTAGCTCCATCATTTAAGATTTTTAATTTCAGGTGGGATTTTGCCTTAGTGGTAAAACACCTGCCTAGCATGTTTGAGGCCCTGAACGTGATATCCAGCACCTCAAAAATAAAATAGAGTAAAATAAAATTTTAAAAAATCTTGTTTTATTTTTATGGCCTTTTATTCATCACTGTTAACTATAAACTTTTAGTTCTCAAATTGTAAATGAAGATATCAATTATTGATTGAAATCCTTTCTATTCTTTGAAATCACTTCCATTTTTCTGTCAATGAGCCAGTCATCTCCTAGATGACTGCTTTTCTGACTCCACTTTTGCAAATCACTCATGTGGGTGTTTTCTTCACTCAGTTGCTCTATCTTGGGAACTGTAAACCAGTATTATGTTTTTGAACACATGACAAGAATACTTCCATGTTCTTAATGTTGCAGTTTGCCAAAGTTCTTTTTTCTGTCTCTACTCATACTCTCTGTAATTCCTCCATTTCCAAGGGCTTAATACCAATTACATGCTGACCAAGCTTAGACATTTAGCTCCATATTGGGCAATTTCCCAAACTCAACAGACTGCATGCATCTAGAATTGGCTTTCTAATCTACACCTTGAAATGATGGGGTTTAAAATTTGAGCAGTGTCTGTCTCCACATCCTTCCCCAGTCTTTCTTACACTAAATAGTCTTCATTGTACTGAGGAGGAGCACCTGTCCTTGCTGGGGCTCAAACCCAAACCATGCGAGTCAGTCTTGACTCACAATCCAATATGAAAATAAATCAGTAATTCTTTCAAAATAAGTCACAGATTACTTTATATCTGTCCTGAATTTTATTCTATAGGTTCTCTTTCACATTCAGTAAATGGTATGGTCCTTGCTGTGTGATCTAAAGAGCCTTTCCCTGATATCACCATCTCTTACTGCATCACTACTGTTCACAGTAGTAGATAAACAGACCTCTTTGTTGATCTGAAAATATGGTAGGTATACTCCCTGCTTGGAGCCCATTTTATGCTGTTTTAGCTTGAACTTTGTGAACAAATGCTCACATAGCTAATTCTTCTGTTTTCAAAAAGTTTGTTCAAATGGCAACTTCTTATTGAGTTATATACTACTGATCCATCTATTGAGTTGGTATTTATTCAATGAATAATTTTAATTTATTAGTAGTCATGATAAACTTTGTGTTCAGGGATGTTCCTTCTCTGAGGGATGTCAAGCATTAGAAAACAATGCTTCCATTATAAGAATAGAGTCTTAATTTTTAAAAAACCATTAATACTATAGTATGACATATTGCTTCCCATACCATCCAAGTTTCATACAACACTCCAAACATAGCTTATCTCCAGACATAATTATGTAATTATATGTACTTGCTTCTTTGCATTCTGCCCATGTGCTTCTCTCTCTCAGTGGTTGCTACCTTGATGTTGATATTAGTGCAGATATCATTTTCATCAGATTATTCTTGCATAGATGAGCTCAATAGGCATTTCATGTTCAATAGCTTTTTTAAAATATTTTTTTTAAAATTCCAAATACTTTAAATTAAAAAAAATTTAAAGTAGTATTTATAAGAACATTTTAGATATTAAAAGCATTTTATTTGAAGTCTAGATGAAATTGAATTTTCCAAACTCTTAAAATATGAGATCTCTTAACTTTCAGTATATCCTGCACTTCAGCTAAGTCATACATTGTAAAGCTCAGCCAACAAAAGAAGAACACATATTTTTAACAATATCTTCCCTTACAGCTATAGACTTAATACAAAGTGCAACTTGGTCTGACTTCCATGCTACTAAATGTGAGAGAATTATCAAGTAATTTTACTCTTCAGAGCATACATTTCCATTTCCTAGACTCAAATATGTTTCCTCAATGCTTCTATCTGACAGCAATGAAACAGCTGCATATTTTACATTATAACAAAGCAAACCTCTGCATTGAGGCACTTATTAGAAAATAAAGTTTTAAACGAATAAAGATACAAATTTCATGTGAGAAGTAAATTTTCTTTGGCTACCTAAAAATCTCCAGTAATTATACTTTGTTTCTATACTGTTTTTAAATTTTCTTGTAACTGAAGAATAATACAGAAAACATACTATACAATAAGAAAGCATATAAACCAAATAGGATGCATTATATATATAATTAACATTTTTGACATTTTGTAATACTTGATCAAGATCTTTTAATAGAAAAAATTTATTAGAAACATCACTTGATATTCTTGTGATGATGTATTTTAGTTTTTCTATTTCATTTGGAAATGTTTTACTTGTTTCATACATCTAAATGTGTATTACCCATGAGTATGAATATTTCCCTAACACTTAGATAATTCACTAAGAGTTGAAAAGGAGTCAATTTATTTTCCTTGTCATTCTTTCCATGAGAAAATGAGTATATTTTCATGTACTTATGAGCCAACTACATTTTTTCTGTACATTTCCAGTTTGCATTTGTTTGTTGAATTACTGGTCCTTTTTAAATTAATTTATGAAAATTCTTATAGGAATCAATTCTTTATCTACAATATATACTGTAAATATTTCTGTTGGTCTTGCAAAATAATATTTAAGCTATTTTATTTCACTTTTTTTCAAACATCTTTATATATAATCAGAATTATTAATCTTGAATTTTACAATAATTTGGATTTGCCATTAAAAATTATATATATATACACACATATATACACATATTGTTTTAATCTATTCATTTTATATTTTATCTTTAACTCAGCGGAACTTTTTTTTTAAAGATAGAGAAAGAAAAAGAGAAGGAATTTTATTTACTTTTTCAAGTGGCTTTCGTTGTTTCAAGACTTCGTTGTGTACGTAGTGCTGGGGTTCGAACTTGTGTATTCACACATACTGGGCAAGAGCTGTAACCACCTAGCCACCACTGCAGCCCCTCTCCCCCCAGCAAAGCTTTTAAGGGTAAAGAATAAGAAAGAAATAGTCATGCTTGAGAGATGACAGCTCATACTTGGCTACTTGGTCCAAGAAAGGAAGTGTCAATATGTCGATATTCCACTAATGTTAAAATCACACAGAAAATAAACATCAGACTAGGCCTTCATGTGACATGAATAGACACTAACAATAACAATACTTAACTTGTAATTACTTCTAAGTGGAGGCTAGTGAGGACAGTACTTCACAAACCCCAAAATGACCAAACATTGGTTTCTCACATAGCATGGTCTCCTAGGGAGCAAGAAGGAAATGGAGAATATTGTGCTAAAGCAAATTAGCCAAACTCAGAAACTCAAAGGTTGAATGTTTTCTCTCATATGCTGAATCTAGAGTAAAATAAAGGAAGGCAGAAGGAAAGCATAGATTACATAAGGAACTGGCATGGTGGCACAGGCCTGTAATTCCAGCAGCTTCAGAGGCTGAGGCAGGTGGATTGCAAGTTTGAAGCCAGCCTCAGCAGTTTACTGAGGCCCTAAACTACTTAGCAAGACTCTGTCTCAAAAAAACAAATAAACATAATAACAAGAGGGGGCTAGGAATGTGGCTCCATGGTTAAGCATCCTGGGTTCAATCCCCAGTAAAAAAATAAAATAAAATAAATTATAATTTCATAAAGAACCAATCAAATACAAATTAATATGTGAGCAAAAAGAAGTCTAGTAGAGTAGAAAAAGGAGAAAAGGAGAGGGAAGAAAGGACAGGAGGATAGAGGGGGAGGGAAAAATAGGGTTCATAAACCAAAATTAATTTCCAAGAATATATGAGTTCTTGGGATGAACTCAACTACTATGCATAACTATAAAGCTCGAATAAAAAAAGTAGAAGTAATAAACACAAATTCTTTTGGCCATATGCATATTCATATGATATTTGTATTGTAGACATCAGCTTGAGTGAGATGGTAGTTTAAGTTTTTTTCCTCCACATGTCAACCTGTTTTATCAACATCTTAACAAATTCTTTGCCAACTCCAGAATACAACCTGCTGCATATATGATCAACAACATATTAAGAGTAAAATTAAATTTGGACCCTAATGCAAATACCTTATATATATTGAAAACTGACTAACTGACAAATCATTGGAAAATATGCAAGGGAAAAATGAGCTTTACTAATAATACATAGACTCAATTTCACCATTATTGATTTCTATTATAAAATCATTATAGAAGAACAGAATGTCTAAATATCTTTGGAAATGCATTGAGTACTTATTAAAGTTTATGAAGATAACATAAAATATACATTAATGAAAAAATTGAAATAATCCCAGTTTTCTTTTAGTATTCACTTTGAAGCATGAGCAGTATATTTCAGGAAATGGTTTTTCACCTTGAGGAAGGAAAGAATTAAGTCTCATGCAGAGAATTTGATATTATTTATGTTACTAAGGGGAAAAGAGGATGTAAATTATTAAGAGATATTTTAAGAATGAATCGATAGGCAGTTAAAAATTAGATTAAGCAGAAACATGCATATCCTTATTCATGATTTTGGATTTTATTCAAAATCAAAATCATTATATTTATTTTTTCTTGAAAATCAGGGTTTATTGATTTTAAACTAGAAATAGTCACTTAAAACATTTTTAAATAAATTCACTGAAAGAAAGACAATAAAACGTGACGTTAGTGACAGGTAAGAAGAATAACAATTACATTCATCATGTGTGTGTGTGTGTGTGTGTGTATGTGTGTGTAAGTTCTTTTTTCCCTAGCATCAGAAAATTCCAAACCTGTAATCCAGAACTTCAAACCTGTGATCAGAATGTCTTGAGATGAGCAGAAGGAAGTCCCTCCCTCTCTTTCTCTCTCTCTAAACGAAAAGGTTTCTCTCCCTCTCCCTCTCTCTTCCTTTTAGAAATGATACACAAAAAATGGCTTGCCCTCTACATTGTCACAGAACTTTTACATAAATTCTCAGACCTAGCAGTTAAAGGGCTAAAGAGAAAAAACTCAATTTGCGATCTAACGCAAAGGGGAAATTTCTAGAATATGTAATCCAACAGTTTTGGGGCATTTTTAAAATAATTTTTTGGTTTGTAGAAATGATCCTGTACTTAGAAGATACAAAAAAAACTCTACCAGAAGACTGCTAGAAGTATAAATAAATTCAGTGAAGTAACAGGTTACGAAATTAACATACAAAAATCAAATGCTTTCCTACCTATCAACAATGGATCTACTAATAAAGGAGGAAAACAATCCTATTCACAGTATCCTCAAATGAAAAATATATCTATAAATGAAGAAGAAATAAGATGAAAAGATCTCCCATGTTCATAAATCGGCAGAATTAATATTGTTAAAATGGCCAGACTTCCAAAAGGAATGAATAGGTTCAATGAAATTCCAATTACATATATAAAATACCAATGCCAATCTTCACAGAACTAGAAAAAAGCAGTTCTAAAATTAATTTGTCAAAATAAAAGACCTAGAGTAGTCAGAGAAATTCTATATCAATAAAGCAGTGTTAGAGGCATCACAATACCTGACTTCAAACTATACCACTTACTTTTAGTTAAAAAAATGTTAGTGGCATAAAAACAGATGCATAGAACAATATTACAGAATAGAAGACACAAGAGACAAACTCACACACATATATTTGTCTGATCCTTCACAAATCATACATTTTAGAAAAGACAGCATCTTTAATAAATGGAGTTGATGAAATGGGTTAGTCATATGTAGAAGAATGAAACTAGACCTTATCTGTCACCCTGCACAAAAGTCAACTAAGGATCAAAGACCTAGGAATCAGACCAAAAACTATGCAACTCCTAGAAGAAAATCTAGGGTCAGGGCTGGAGCGGTGGCTCAGCGGTTTCGGTGCTTGCCTTGCAAGCATGAGGACCGGGGTTCAAACCCCATCACCACGTACACAAATGAGTGTTGGAGCAACTAAGGCCATGTAAAAAAAAAAAAAGAAAAAAAAAAGAAAATCTAGGGTCAATATTCCAGCATATCAGCATAGGCTTTCTCATAACTGTCTCAATAGGACCCCTAAAGCTCAGGAAATAATGTCAAGAGTTAATAAATGGCATGGCATCAAGTTCAAAACTTGTACACAGCAAAGGGAAAAAACAGGGGATATGAAGAGAGACCTACAGAATGAGAGAAAATCTTGTCTAGCTATTCTAGCTACTCTTCTGAAAGCGAATTAATATTTAGTATATATAAAGAACTCAAATAACACCACCCAAACATAGCCCTGTTAATAAATGGGCAAATCATCAAACAGATACTTCTCAAAAGAAGAAATAAAAATGTCCAACACATATATGCAAAATCTTCAACTTCATTTTCAGTTTGGGAAATTGCAAACCAAAAGTACATTGATACTTCATTTCAATCTAGTCAGAATGATGGTCATCAAGAATACAAATAATAATAAATCCTGGAGACAATGTGGAGAAAAAGGAATAGTTTCACTCTGTTGGTGGGATGGTAAATTACTACAAACACTATGGAAATCAGTATGGAGGTCCCTCAAAGGACTAGGACTGGAATGACCATATGACCCAGCTCTGCCACTCCTGGGCGTTTATCCAGAAGAATTAAAGCCATCTTACTACAGTGACACATACATATCCATGTTACAGTGACCTAATTCATAATAACCAAACTATGGAACCAGCATAGGTGTCCAGCAATGGAGACATGGATAAAGAAAATGGGGTATATATACACAATGGAGTTTTATTCAGCCATAAGCAGGAATCAAATTATGAATGAAATAATGGACCTGGAGACCATTATGTTAAGTGAAATAAGCCAAATTCAAAAGGTCAAGGGTCATATGTTTTCTGTTATGTGAAACCAGAGCAGAAAAAGGAAAACAAATGTGCTTTTATTGTTTTGCTTTTTGTTTGTATTTTTTGTTTTGTTTTGATATTTCTTGTTGGTGGCAGGAATCTCATGAGAAGGGAGATCCATAGAATAGAGGAAAGGGACCAGATGATTATACTGTAGGCATGTACTAAAATGTAACAACAAATTCCACTATTATGTAAAACTACAATTCACCAATAAAAGAAGTGGAGCCTGGAACTAAGGTGCACACCTGTAGTCCCACCAACTCAGGGGGCCAAGGCAGGAGGACCACAACTTAGAGGCCAGCCTCAGTAATTTAGTGAGGCCCTAATCAACTTAGTGAGATACTTTCTCACAGTAAAAAGGCCTGGGGATGTAGCTCACTGGTTTAGCACCCCTGAGTTCCATCCTTGTCACTGAAAAAAAATGGAGAGAAAAACAAACAAAAATTTTTTTTAAACAACATCACTTTAAAAAATGAAATAATCAAAAAAGCATTAAGTTATTATATTTTCAATTAGCTGTGCTTAGACTTTCTTTAGAAATGTCATATGAAGTTCTGAATATTTACTCATGATAGTTCATCCTTCAGTTTATTAAGATGAAACATCTGTTAAATCTATTTTTAAAGTTAGATGTTTTAAGTTTATCATCTATATAATTAATCTAACAGAATATTTATTAATGACTAATGCCATTAACAAAACTTATTTTAAATATTGTCCATAATAATTATTTTTTGCCTTCATATAAATTTAACATATGTCTTCTGATAATTCTTGACTTTTTATTTTCTAAAATCAAGCCCAAATTTAGTATACAAATATATTTAGATGTATTTTATGCCATAGATTTCTTTAATTTTCTTTGGCCATCCAACAACATAGATTTGCCTTTTCATTCTATAAAAGGAAGAATAACTGAAGTAATGAAGTATTTTGAGAGTGATATGATTATTAAACTTACCATCAAAAGTGAAAACCAGTCTTCCTGAGCTAATTTTGGGGAATGTATAAATGTATAAAAATTGAAGTATATACATGTCAATGATTTGATAACTTCAAGAACTAAATATAAGGCTACTCAAGAACAATCTCAAGAACCTGGTACACTAATTTTATCTATCATCTATCTATCAATCATCTATTATCTGTCATCTTAAACACCTGTAATCAGAGACAATATGGTGCATATCTGTGCCAGTTCTGTGAAAAAATATTATTTGAAAAAGCACCATTCATGCTGTGTTCCTGATCCAAGGAGTATACTTAAGAGCACATCTACATATTGCTTGCTCATCCTCCACAGAGAACTTTGTACTCTTCTATTTTTGTTAAGTTATGAATATATTATCCAGAGTATTTAATCTTATACTACAATAAACAGAAATTGGCCACTGCCCTCAGTATATCAATTTCTATAGGGAACCTATGCCTCTGATGCATGTTTTACCTATCACAATCCTAATCCAAGTACTATTGTAAATATGAGACACTGACAAGCACCTAAGCATTAGAATTTTTTTTAAATACATGCTGGATTTCATGCAACTAATCTGTAAAACACATTCAATATGTTCCTCTTGTTTTGTCCTTATTCTTTGGATTGATGTACTTTTCTGTTTGGGGAAGCCATAACTCTAAAACTGAAAAAAAAAGACTTAGTTAATTTTTATATTCTCATCCTAAGGAATTTCAAAATAATTGTTATCACTGAAACAACCATTCTACTGTGACTTGCTAATTGTCTAGTAAAGTCTTGGGAATTATTAAGACATGTATCCCTACCGAATGTAATCTTTTAGAAGGTAGTGAATGCAAATGGAGTTCTGAAACTAAAATTGGCAAAGTTTCAGGGACTTTTAAGCTTTGATGGCCTAAGGTATGACTATTGCTTTTAATCACAGTGAGATCAGCACAGTCTGGGTTCATCACTCTTTTGAAAAATTACATAAAGCCTTGAGATGCTGCTCTATGACTCTAAGAATAGCATTATTGTCCTTCTTTTCACATTCAGACAGGAAACCTAGTATTGCCACAGAGTCTGAACATCCATTCTTCAACATCTTCCTAGATAAACTTCTACATGAAAAAATCTAGAGAACAACCATATCAGAGAGAGTTATAATTTAAACCCCAGAAAGGAAGACTGTTTCAGATATGCCAACAACCACTGTATCAGTGAACTTGAAGGGCTTTGTCCTTGTGTCAATGTTTGCCTTGCAGAGACATAAACCATTCTCAAATGGCTCAAAGAATATTGAGTTCAGTCGACCAGGGCTAAAGATTTATAGAAATCATCCATAAGCAAATAGATAACAAGTGGTAAATAGGTTCCACTTTACAGGCAGTAGCTTATTATCACACTTTAATATGAATAAATATTTTCTTACTTTCTCTTTACTTTTTAAATACTATTAATACATATCAGTTATCAATATGTTTCACATTTTTAAAATTGCTTTTTACATTGTTACGTATTCCTGGCAAGAGTCAGCAACTAATTGCAATATCCTCGAGCTTTAGCTGAAGGAGATGATCAAATTCTTGCCTCTGTGCACCTAGCTTCCCTTGACATTAGTTTCTCTTAAAATCTATTTGATATCCTATGTAACATAATTCAATCCTTGAGTAAAACAAAATGTAGAGATTCAGGAAAATGAACTCTAAGACATACTAAAGGCCTTCTAAGTTATTTTCTACTCTTTAGGCTCTTGAATTTATTCTTAACAAGAGGTGCATACAAAAGGGAGGATGCGGTGAGACCTGGTTATGAAGGGCAGTAGGCAAATCCACCAAAACTACAGAACTCTTTACCCAAAAGAGCCCATTAAATCAGAAATCAGCTCTGAATAGGCTGCTGTAGATATAACATGGTCTTATCTAGAAGGAGCATGTGCTGTTTAAGGTCACAATGTTGTGGTTACATCCCCACAGATCCTTGGGATTTTTTACCTTCCTGAAGAGGTCTGAGGAGCGTGCGTGCAGAAACGTTTATAAATACCAGACACTGGGCGTCACTGCAGGCTCCTCAAACTGGAGATGCTGTGTTTCCTTGGAAATGGTCTTGCTATAAGAAGCAGAATCATGGGCACTTATCATAACCTTCTCAGAATTTTCTGCATTGTCATGTTCAATTGTGTAACCTCCAGTGTTGTAAATAAATGCTTTTTTGCAGCCTTTGCCCTGTCAAATGATCCAAAAAGTAACTTTCAAAGTAAAAAACAGCAAAATCTAACATTCATGGAAATGGAAATAAATGCCATTAAGTAATTAATATATGATCACAATGCTGCACATCAATGAGGAAATGGATGGTGAAGTACTAGCTTTCATCTTAAGCTGAAGAATGATAACAGGGGGATTGTCATTAAAAATCAAGTCCATCCATACACATGCATCTTAATGTCTTCACTTACTCAATCTTACTCTTCACTTTCTAACATTAATGTGGTTATGTGAATATAGAAAGCATTTCTTTAGGATGACATTATACTTAACTTCCGTTGTTTCAGAGACCTCCTGAAAGTATCTAAACTACTAAAAACAGATGGTAACACTAGGCTCAGTGACTTGTAAGGCTTTCCTCTAAACCTCCACCTTGAACTTCTTGGCCCTTTGAGGACCTCATACTGAAGACTTTAAATAAGAATCAATTTCAAAATCATTACACCCTTCCGCATCTCCTTCTGAAAAACTACTAAGATTTGGTCAAGGATACATTTCCATGGTGGGCATAATGATGCATGCCTATAATTCCAGTGACTCAGGAGGTTGAGGCAGGAGGATTGCAGATGCAAAGCCAGCCTCAACAACTTACAACTTAGTGGGACCCTCTCTAAAAATAAAAAGGGCTCTGGATGTGGCTTAGTGGTTAAGCACCCTGGCAGGGTTCATTCCTTGGTGCAAAAAAAAAAAAAAAATTATCCATGAATTTGGTAAGTATTAACCCCTAACTGCACTTGGTTTGTTCTTCTGGTGTTATCCTTGGGGAGCCCATATTTGACATATTGAAACTTCTGGTGGATAAAAGTAAAAACAAGGACAACAATTAAAACTTAGATATCAGAAGATTACTTGAACAATTGTGGGACAAACATGAGAAAACAGAGAATTAAACTTTCCTTTGTGAAAATGTTTACCAAGTTAAACTTTTACCTAATTAACCACGGCATATGTATTAGAAGAAAAATGCTTTTTCAAATACAGTAGTTTAGAAAGTATTGTTCATACACTACAAATGATATATGTATGCACATATAATACATTTATTTTTATATTCTCAGTATATTTTCATAAGATTCAAAGTACCTGAATGAATGAGCCAGGGGTAGTAGGGATGACTTGATTGAACTGCCTATGCAAATTGTTACATTATCATTACTTACTTCCATCTGTCGGTAACAGCAAAATAAGATGAAGTACTCCATGCATGCGTTAACAGTTTGAAAGTATGCATATATTCCGTTTAGTTCTTCACTTTTATTCCCAGAGCAATAAGATATACAAGGATAAATGGTCCATCCAAATCAAATGAAATATCATATACAAAGGTTTCATTTCCATCATGTCTTAAAAAATATAGAACTTCTCAAAGGTAAACATACCTTTAGTTAAACTTTAAAGAAATATGAAACTAAGTACAGTGTACGCTGTATAAATTTTGGTAGAGAAATATAAGTAAATGAAATTTTGGAAGACCAATATTTTACTGTGTCTTTATAGACTTGCAGCCTAAAGATGACTATAATGTTTTCATTTTTTAAAAAAAGTTTAAGAAATTTATAAAATTCATAAAATATTCACCATGATATAGATTTTTTTATTTTTATCTTATGCAGAAATTCAAAAAAAGGAAAAACAAGAGGCATATATTACATAAACATAAAAATAAATTTTTTCTCCCAGTTTGTAAATTAACTTGATTTTTTTTGAGGTCCACTTGTAAATGTGAGAGATCCTTAGTGTAGGAGCTTTTTCTAATTTATTGTGAATCTTCCTATGTGTCCCAGCAAGGTGAGAGACTGGGAAAAGCAGATGGAAAACAGCAGGTGCACAGGTTTTGATGTGAGAAGCCCATTCATGATGATGACACTATTACTGTTCAAGATAGAAAAAAATGAAATGTAATTTAAGGTGAATAAGCAATAGAAATGCAATAAATCAAAGTAAATGAATAGTAGCTGAATCTGAAGAATAAAATTAGTGGTAGTGTATTTCATTCGTATGTGACTACTTTCTTAAATCTAAAATGTAAATATCCCTTATTAATAATAATTCACTTATTTTCTCTTTAATAGGCATTTCTGCATTATTATCTTAAAGATACAAGCACATATTGAAAGACTGCTGACAAGATTCACCCCTTCCTCTTGTTTTCTGTAATGAGGCTACTAGGTTATTAACCACATTCTCTTCAACTGAGAATAAAAAGGATTACCCAGGATGAGGCTCAATTATTTGTCACTTTAGACAGAGATGGATATAAAAGCTTTTTCAATATGTTAAATAATATTCAAGTATCTGTGTGTGAAAAAAAGACTTCCTCTTGAAAAGTGATATCACATTTCAAAAATTTTGGAAATATTACTTCAAAAGAGCTACTGGATTGTACTATTCTTAACTGAGGAAAGGAGTTGCAAGTGAGAATTCAGAAAGAAAGAAAACAAATCTGTTCTTCTGGTCTCCCTCATCATGATATTTTTCAGGTTTTCACTGTATTCCATTTGGACATATAAATAGAATTTAGATCTTTCTAATCTCAGTCTGTATGACCACAGATCACTACAGTTTCTTATCTTTCCTTAGAGGAAATGAACACTTGTTCACCTTCTGCATATCATGTTCCCTAATGCACTTTTTGACCCAAAGGGTGCTAATTCATTTTCTTTCACCTTACTTATTTCAGATGGAGTCCCAGTCTCTTCAGTAGCCTTTCCTATCCTTTGAAGTCCATTTCTATTCAATTTCAGGGCGTATAATTACTTATCGCACTATTCGGCAGGGTTTATGCTTTGTTGAATGTAAGCAAGGCCTAATTTTATTCATTTTTCAAATGGTACATACCATTTCAGGATATATTTTTGACAAAATACCAAATATTATACTCATCACATATTTTGACATTTTATGTCTTTAATGCTTATCCAGATGTGACAAATTTTCCTATCATCAATATTAAATTTTCACATGAAAACAAAATAGCAGGTAAGGAAAGACACCATTGGAAAAGGCTGTTAAAATAGGATGATTGCTTCCGTTACAGGATCTGCAAATGTCTAAAAAGCAAAGAGAAAACAGCTTTTAAAAATAAAGATGAATATGCATGGATATCAGATTTTTTTTTAATGAATATGGAGTTGAGAAGACAGGATTGTGATGGCTGAACAAGAAATGTTTCTTTGGTCAGAAGAAGTCATTAGACAAAATCAATTAAGCTTAGCCATGAGTCAAAGTTCAGGGGCCTTTGAGGAGGAGAGAAGTGTAACTAAAGTTTGGTCAAGCTAACTGACAGTTGTAAGCACCTGATCAGCAGAAATGCATCGCTTAAATTAAGTTTATTAAATTATAGAACCTGTGTGGGCAGTTAAATCATGAGAATACTTGCGATAGTTAAACTTTATAGAACAAGTCGCAGCCTCTGTATAGATGACATTTGCCAATATTTATAAATTTATTATACATAACATCTCATATTTTAGTATATTTTTATCAGTATATTTTATTATATATTATATTATCTATATATTATATAACTGATTTTAGCAAGATTCTAATAGTTATGAAATAGAACTTGAACACAAATGGAAAATTCACAGATACATAAAGTAAATACTAAGTTCTTTATACAAGTTGACTACATGTGTACAGAAAATGTATGCTTTGAAAGAGTACCTGCATTTTCACTTACAAGAAAACATAGAAGATGGTCATATGAAGAACACAACTTAGCAAAAAAGTGGTCTATCAGTTTCTTAATGATTTCATTTTTTTTTAAGAGAGAGGGACAGTGAGAGAGAGAGGGAAAGAGAGAATCAACTTTATTTAGTTTTTCATTTAGCTTTTGTTGCTGCGATACTTCTGTGCATGGTGCTAGAGTTAGAACCTGAGTCCTCGTACATGACAGACAAGCACCTTAACCACTGAGTCACTGCTCCAGTCCTCTTAATGATTTCTTAGCCACGGATTTTGCTAATACATTTTTTTTTGGCTTCAAGTGAATAATAGGTGATAGTATGTAAGATAAGCAGGTGCTCTGCTATTATAAGAGACTTGAATTTACTTTTTCCTATGAATTTCAGAGTAGAAATCTATGGTTTAAAATTATTTGATGTCATTTAATTCTTGATCTATAGGATCAGGTATCATACTTATAGTTGGTATAAAATTTTAAAATCCAGAGCCATAATGAGAGACTTACTAGAAGACCAGAGCCCTGAAAGTAATGCAATTTCACTTGACCACACTTGCTTTCAGTTTACCAACAAAACTTGGGGCATTATTGAAAGTGGGACATATTTAAAGAAGGATATTCTTGCTCAGTAATTTTAGCATTGTGAAGTTAAATGATTATGTACTTCCAATTAATAAAAGGAAATTAGAGTAAGCCCTATGTCTCAACATTCAACAACTTTTTTACAAGGGCATACAAAATGTTCTCATATATTGTGCAGACAAAAAGATGGGACAACTGTTGCAAAAATTTAATTGAAGATTCAGATGTTTCCAGATATTTCTCTGCTTCCTTTATTATAATACTATTTTATGGGAAAAGAAAACATGAAGCCACAGAAAAATATATCTCAAGATTATTCTGCACTTGATTTATTCATCTATTGTTAAAATAGTACCTGTTTCTAGAATATGTTTTGATCACATTTTTTGTATTGTTATATTCTGCTTCTTAAAAATAGAAAAGTTAATGTAGTTTTCATTTGCATTTCTCTGATACAACCTAATACATTTTTAGAGATATTTTGGGAAGGGGAGGGGAGAGATGAGGGTGGGTAATTGGGGGGGGCTCTTGGGGGCAAATCTGATTTTCAGAATCTATATATCTATGATATTTATTTCATCAGAAGCTTGTGTGATTGTTCAACAAATAAATTGCTGAATTAAAAAAAAAACAGGAAAAATAGAAAATTTAATTGAAAGGAACACTAATGAGCTATCTGGTATTTGCATTTGAATGCTTTTTTTCCCTTGGTTTTTTCTGAAATAGGCTTAGTGGGGGCACTGAGGCATTTAGTGTAGCCTAGGAGGCACAGCAGGCCTACACACCTCTTAGGTTTCAAAAGATTAACTATAGGGAAATACAAATGTATAACAGGCTCTGGCAGTATTCAACAAACCAATTAAAAGCACATTTTATAGTTGATACCATAGACCATAGGACTTTAGTAAATAAAAATCTGACTATTTATATATCATTTGCTTATTACGAAAGTGGGAGATGGTGGAAAACATGCCATGTTTATGTTTCCTTTTCTAACAAACCGTTTAACTGGTTTCAAAAGAACTCAGGCATTTCATTTTCTTGGCTTGAAGTTAATTTATGATATTTTAAGATATATTAATTAAGTAAGAATGTAGGGCTCAAACAAAAATCCATTATACACTTAGAAATTTAAATTTAAAATTTAAAGCAGATTTTTTTGAACAGTGTCAATTTAATCAAATAATTTGATATTTACCCTCTAGTGAAAAGCTCTAGCAGAAATCATCTTATGCTGTTGAAATATAGATTGTATTATAGGTTATTTTTAAATTATAATATTTATTGAACTTCTATTTATTTTTATTTAAATACTGGTTATTTTATATCAAATTAATGAAGTTTGTCTATAGGATATTTTGATAACGGTCAGTGAAAGTAATGTTGAAAAGAGCAAAGCTAGGATCCCACGAGAACACCTACCATGATTAAAGTAGATTCAAAATATTATAAAATGTTACCATCAATTTCATGACCAAGGTTCATAAGCCCCAGACTGATTACCTAAGCTTAACAACAAAATTTGGGAAAGAGTACAAATCCTGTAAACTGCAGATTAATGTCAACTCTTTATATAACAATATTTGTAATTGGAAGTCCATGAAATGATATGAATTATCTTTATTTTTAAAGAACTACTTTGTATGCTAGCAATATACCATAATAATATTTTTGGCATATATCCAATATAGTCCGATTGTTTAGAAAGCTGGCAAATAGAAAAGTACAAACAATTTAATATTTTCAGGAATATATCATACAGAATTCATTTTTAAAGCTATGTCTTATTTTTCAGCGTTCATTTCTCTCTCACATGCAAACAATTCACATTCTTGTCATATTTGTTATTCTATTATTACATATCACTCTTCAATATTTTTATATTTTCTATTTTTCTTGGTAATAGTTTTATTAGGGCAATATATTTTTGTATTTCACAATTGATTAATCATGCAGGCTCTATAACATTCTTTTCTTAATCCTCTCTCTAATGAATATTTCAGAAAACTTCTAGGTTTACTCTATCTCAAAGTGTTATTTATATTTCCAAAAAGGAGGAGAATTTTCAAGGCTACTTGGTTTAGTATATTTCCCCCAATTCTTCCTCATTATTCTGTAATGTCCAGAATAGATGACACATGACAAATCTACTTGAAATTCTTGCCAGCCATATAGTGTCATGCAACTCTTGGCATTCATAGTGAACTGTCTTTTCGACCACCTATGCGTAGACATTATTTCCACATGCTGCGTCTACTTTGCCTGAGTAGCTTGTGCAGCAGGACTTATGAACTAAGCAGTTGTGCCTTCGCAAGCACCAGAGATTTGTTCTTTATGCCTGACAGATCATTCTCAGGCTCTAAAATTCTGTCCGGGAAGTGATGGTAACTTTCCATAATATTCAGGATCTCCTTTCATCATGGTAGATTTTCTTTTGTAATATTAGCTTTGTTCTCCAACATTGGGTCCCATTTTGTGCCAGAGAAACATGTTTGTGTGTGAGTGTAATCTTTTTCCAGTTTGGCAAAGCTATTCACATTAACAAGAACGCATTGAGTCTTGTCAATTTGAAATATACTTTGTTACCTTTTATTCCTTTCACTATAAGGCATTGGCTAGCAACATGTTTATGTTTTTATACCCAAGACACGCCATTAAAGGGATGATATATTTTTTATAAAATATATTGTAAAGGCTTATTTTCACATAATGTGAAGAACCAGTTCCTTATTTTATATTCATACTTAAAATATATGAAGAGGCATTCAGATGTCAGTTTATATATGATAGATATAACTATTAAGCAAGTTAAAAGTATCTTTTATCTTTGTGCTTCATTTTCCCTTAATTTCAGTATATTATTTCAAAAGTTCTGTACCATCAAAACATATTTATTTGGATAAAAATGAAACAGAACAAAAATTCATCATCACAATATGTTTTAGCTCATTATTTAACAACACTCTCAGACTGAAATTCGCATAAATAAAATTAAAATATTTTCTTATTTAATATAAAATTTCTGGAGTGTCTAATTAATTGCATGATGATGCGAATAAAATTTACATGCTTTGTATTTTCATTTATGAGTAACAATATCATTTCATGGTTTTCATAATTCCATCTATATAGGCAGTCATTAGATATTATTTTGAATACAATTATAATTTTAATGTGTTGGATTTTATAATAGCAAAAACTTTTGAAATGTATTATTTCAACTTATATCATCATAGACTCTTTTGTATGTCCTGAAAGATCTTTATATCACCAAATTAGCTCTTATCCTAAGAATATGTAATATGTCTGTGATTAATTTATATTTCTTGATCACTTGAGAAAAAACATTTATTGATATTTGTTTTGAATGCTTTTATTTCTCTATTTTAAATAGGAGGGTTAGTATGTACTTATAAGTGAATTATTTGATTTTTCTTCTTGCTTCGAAAATTAGGTGATTTATTTCCCAGAGTTTCCTGTTTTGTATTCTTCCCCTTCAAAGATTCCCTAATAATATTGCCCATTTATTTTCTAA
>PVKS010011689.1:25635-55675 GCA_004027875.1 Aplodontia rufa | reverse complement strand
TTGCTGATTCTCCTCCTAGGTCCCTCCTCTCCTTCCTCCTTCTTGCCTCCTTCCCATCTTTCCCCTCTCCATCTACCCTCTCCCCTTCCCGCTCCCCCTACATATCTATGATTCATTTAGATTATGGGTTGCTTTGACCTTGGTGAGTCTAGTACATGTGCTTGACTACCTTTCACCCAAGTCTGGGTTATGTTCTAGCCTCCATAACTGAGGGAAAATATTTGACCTGTGAGTCTCTGGGTTTGGCTAATTTTGCTTAGCATAATTTATTCCGTTACCATCCGTTTACCTTCAAATGCCATAATGTCACTTTTTCTAATAGCTGAGTAGAACTCCATATATGTGTGTGTGTGTGTGTGTGTGTGTGTGTGTGTGTGTGTATCACAGTTTTGGGATCCATTCATCTAATGAACTGCATCTGGGTTGATTCCATAATTTAGCTATTGTAAATTGAACTGGTATGAACATTGATTAGTTGTGTCACTATAATGAAATGCTTCTAGCTCTTCTGGGAAAATTCCCAGATGAGGAATAGCTGGACATATGCTGGATTCATCCCTAATTTTTGGAGGAGTATCCATACTGCTTTCCAGAGTGGCTGTACCAGTCTGCAGTTCCACCAAGAGTGTGCCAATATTCCTACCTCCCCACATCTGTTATTACTTATACTTTTCATCTTTGCCAATCTGAGTGAAGTGAAGTGAAATCTTAACGTAGCTTTGATTTACATTTCTCTGATTACTAGTGATTTAGAACATTTTGTCATAAATACATTGGCTTTTCAATTTCCTCTTTTGAAAAGTTTCTATTTAGCTCTCTGCACATTTACTGTTTGGCTTGTTTGTGATTTTGATATTAAGTTTTTATGAGTTCTTTGCAAATTTTGGATATTAATCTCCTGTTGGAGGAATCATAAGCCATGAATAAATATCCACCATTCTGTAGGCTGTCTCTTGACAATTTTGACAAATTCCTTGGCTGAGCAAAATGGTTTTTCTGTTTGTTTGTTTGTTTGTTTGTTTTTAGTTTAATGGCATCCCATTCATTGATTCTTGATTTTAATTATTTTGCTTTAGGAGTCTTCTTGAGAAAGTCTGTGCCTACTCCAATGTACTAGAGTGTTGCTCCTCATTTTTCTTCTAGCCGTTGTACTATCTGGTTTAATTCCTACTTCCTTGACCCATTTTGGTTTGATTTTGTGCAAGGTGAGAGATAAGGATCTAATGTCAACTTTCTGCAAGTGGCTGTCCAGTTAGTCCAGCACCATTTGTTGAATAGGTCATCTTTCCTTCATGTTATATTTTGATCCCCTTCTTCAAATATTAGATGTTTTAAGATTTAAGCATTTGTCTCCGAGTCTTCTATTCTATTCTATTGGACTTCATGCCTACTTTGATACCAATACCATGCTGTTTTATTGCTATAGCTCTATAGCATAATTTTAGATTTTATATTGCAAAAGCACCTGTTTCATCTTTCTTGCATAGTAGTGGTTTTGCTGTTCTGTGTTTCTTGTTGTTCCAAATTTGAGAATTGCTTTTTAGATATTTGTAAAGAATGACATTGGTATATTGATGAGGATTCTGTTGAATCTGCAAAGTGCTTTTGGGAGAATGGCCATTTTATTTATATTGATTCTGCCTAACCAAGAACATGAAATGCCTTTCCATCTTCTCAGGTCTTCTTCAATTTCTTTCTTCAGTGTTCTACAGTTTTCATTGTAGAGTCTTTTAGTTTCCTTGTTAGATGAATTATCAAGTTGGTTTTTTTTAGGATGTTGTCAATGTGATTGATTCCCTGACTTCTTCTTCTGTCCTATTATTGTTAGTGTATACAAAACTTCTTTATTTATGGATGTTGATCTTGTAGCCTTACATTTTGAAAAACCTGTTTATATGCTCAAGTAGTTTTCTGGTGGAGTTTATTGGCCCTTCCATATAGATACAGGAACTTGTCATTTGCAGAGAGGGATAGTTTGACCTCCTCTCTTCCTATTCTTAACCCTTTGATTTCCTTCTCTTGCCTGATTGCTCCAGCTAAGATCTTGAGGACTATACTGATTAAAAATGGTGAGAGTGGGTAGCCTTGTCTTGTTCCCTTGTTTAATGGAAATGATTTCAGCTTTTCTCCATTTGGTATTATACTACCTGTGGGTTTTTCACATATGGACATTACATAGTTAAAATAAGTTCATTTGATCCCTATTTACTTCAGAGTTTTGAGTGTAAATGGATCTTGACTTTGTCAAATCCCTTTTCTGAATCAAGATGATCCTATGCTTTTGGAGTCATCCTTTGATATTGTTTGTTATGTTGTTGTTTTTTATATGAATATAAAGAAAGTAGTTCCAACAGTTTTGTTGATTTTTTTTCATCTGCCTGGGTAATTTCATTTAGCATAACTTCCTCTAGGTTGAAATTATGATGTTATGAGTGATAAGATTTTCACCTTTTCAGGGATGAATAGTATTCCATTGTCTATACATTACTGCATTTTACATTTTCATTGTCCATTTGTTCATTGATACACATTTGGTTTGAATCCACATATTGGTTCTTGTGAATAATGCTATAATAAACATGAAAATGCAAATATAAAATATATTTAAATAGGACCATTAATTACTGCAATGCAAATAAATTAAATAAATTTAAAAATTCATTCACTTTGGACAATTTCTACAAAATGTTGTAAAGAATATTTAGGTCCTGCCACATTCTCTCTTATTTCATCATTTTTTAAAGATAGAGGGGCAGTGAGAGAGAGAAATGACGAATCAATTTTATTTAGTTTTTTATGTGACTTTCATTGCTCTGACACTTTATTGTGTATGTGATGCAGGGGATTGAAACTGTGTCCTCACACATTCCAGAAAAGCACTTAAACCTCCAAACCACCACTCCAGCACCCTATATCATCTTTTTTGTAAAATGTAGTGTGAGTTGTGATTACAAGCACCTAGGTCATTTAAATTTTTTAATAAGCATCACAATACTTTTAAAATACCAGAGAAATTAACTTACTAGTATACTTTATTTAATCTAAAATAAAATATCACTTTGATTACTATAAATATTAATATATTTTTTAAATATTTTTCATACAGTCCCAAAATGTATTGTATATTATATGCAGCATATCTCAATTTGAACCAGCCTCATTTCAACGACTAAATGACAGCATAAGTTTATGCCAAATCACTGTTTTAATTTTATGCAAAAGAAAATGAAGTAGTAAAATGATATCTTTTTAGAAGTTTGATTTGAGCTTCTTAAAATATATCTTGTGTCTACGTTAACACATTCAATTATTCCTCTCCCTTCTTGACAATATGTATTATAGTTGTAATGACTTACCAGATATCCTAATCTACTAATTCAATCATGTGTCTACTCTGTGTTAATGGATTGATTGAATTTTGCCTTATTATAGGCTTTAGTTTATATTTCATTGAATGCCTGATTTTTATTAGATGGCATACATTGTGAAATTTAACTTATTTACTCTTTTTTTTAATATTTCTAAAAGTTTCTGTCAGTTATGCTTTAGAATGCCGTTAAGCAACTTGGTTAGAAATTGATCCTTCAGTGCCTTGATTTTATGTGTTATCAGGTAGGATCATGACACTGTTTAGTCTATGTTTAATTTCCATTCCACACACACCAAAGCAGGATTCTTGTTAGAACATTATCATGTGAATTATGTATTTTTCCATTCTTGTTGATGGGTACAGGCATTATTCCTGACTTGGTGATTTCTAAAGACTGTGTTGGGTAGAGTTTTGGATTGATTCTTTTCCAGAACTTCACGAACTTCTTATGCTTATGTATACTCAACTAAGTATCATAGGAGGCCTCTCTGAAGCTTTCTAATGTTACCTCTGGGTGCAGCACTCTCTCCTCTATACTATGTCCTGGGAAGACTAGCAGTTACAGTTTCCTCCAGTCTACTCCTATTTCTTGTCCTGGGACCTTTCTTCTGTTGAACTGTGATAAGACTCATCTCATGTTTTTACCTTCATTCAGAAAGCAGTGGATTTTCTCTCTTTGTGTCTACTGTTTTAAGCCCCATCATTTCACCTGTTGACTATGTTCACTTAATCAACTCACACGGGAAGATAAAGCTATTCTTTTTAGTTCATTTGGTTGGAAGAATAAGTACCACAGACAAAGATATGTAGGAAATTTATCCACAATCTGGGGACATTCCCTCTTTCCCCGTCTCTATTCTGAGATGCTCTTCCTAACTCTGCATAAACTTTCAGGAGTTATGGAAGCCCCCAATTCCATTCTTTCATTCCTCAGGGGAGTTTCTAATTGGGTCTATCCACCATACCCTGGATAAATAGTGACTGTCATTTGCCAGAGACTTGAAACTTTTTTAAAAAATATTTTTGTCCCAAATTTTATAATTCCTGTATCTAGTAAGTTTAGTTTTATGTGAGTTATTTTTTCAAATTGGCAGCTGGATGCTCACTAAAATTATTTGTATTCTAAATACAGATGAGCTATTTTTATTGAAAATTTAAATCATGTTATTTGTGATTCTTTGCTTTTAATTAAGGATAAAAAAATCATGAGAGGTTAGTTTTCCTTTATAAAAGAGAATCACACAAATTTAAATTGCTTCAACTGCAGAGACTCACTTTGCTTCTGAATACCTTGCTATTTCTAGAGACCTTTTTATCTTATACTAACAATATAAAACAAAATAATTTTGGAAGATGGAATTTGCATGCATATAAACATTATTAACTAGTACATTTGGAGGGAAACATAAGAAAGTGGTGGACTGCATATAAATGAAAAACCTGAAAAGAATGAGAAATTATATCATAGTTTAGAAAATGAAAATTTACAAATGTTAACTTAATCCAGCACAACTGTTTCCCTTCAGTGTAAGGATTGGTAATTTTTCACCTATATTTTGTGATTTGTCTTTTCTTACATATGAAATCTAGATGACCTCTGTAATTAAAATAAGATGCCATACTATGTTCCTCTCTGGTTGTTTTCCCAAAACTTAACAAAATATAGATGATTTAAAAAAATCTCTTTGTTCTCTAATGATATTATAATTTGCTCCATTAATAGATATTTTAATATTTTCAATTACTCAGTGGAGCATCATGCACGCATTTAATTAATGTTAGTCATTGTAATTTTTCCTAACTCATGTATGAGAATTTTAAAATTACTTTTTTATTTTAAAGAAAAAAATGTTCAAAACTGGACATTTAATTACCTGTCAACATACACTTATTATCAAAATATGCTCTACAACAAAACAGTGCAATAACATTAAGGGCAAAGGAAATAAGATTACTAGAGTTGCAACGATATGTTTGCCTTTGAACATGCCATAATTTAACTATTTTAACTATCTTATTATAGCTTAATAAATTATTAAGCTATAATGGTTAGATTAGGCAAGAAAAACAAAAGAAAAAGAAAGAAATTAGAAGGAAAAAATAAAAGAAAAAAATAAGACCACTTTTTACTTTATAAGTTTCTACAAGAATAAGGGCTAATTTAAAATTAACATTAAATTGTAGAAGTCATTCTTAGTAGTAAATTGGGCTAGAAGCTGTGTTAGTCAGCCTTGCAATGTTGTGACAAAACTACCTGACAAAAATAACTGAAAAGAGGGAATGTTTATTTGGGGCTCAGAGTTTCAGTTGCCTCAGTTCTTACACAGCAGAGTCCAGTGGTCTGCATCAAAGATGAAGCAGGACATCATGGCGGGAGGGCAAGGTGGAGGAAAGCAGCTCACCTTATGGTGGTAAGAAAGTAGAGAGTGATAGAGGAGGCAAAAAGTAAACAGGGAATATGAACCCTTCCGGGGGCACACCCCCATGACCCACCTCCTCCAGCCATATCCAACCTATTTAAAGTTACCACCCAGTTAGTCCATTCGAACTAGGATGGACAATCAGGTTACAGCTCGCATAAATCAATCATTTCACCTCCCAAACATTCCTGCATTAGCCTTCTATGGACACTTTCTGTCCAAATTCTAACAGAAGCATCTGAATTATGGGTTGTGTATGAATACTATAATGCATTCTTTCTTAAATTTCCCTTCCTTTCATTAAAAAATTTCAATTAACAAAATAAAGGAACAGATTAAAATGAAAATACTAAACGCCAGAGAATATTTTATAGAGTTAATTTATGTATATGGACTACCATTGCCATCATCAATATGAACAAAGTGGAGAATGAATATACAGCAATATGAAAAATAGTTATGTTTTAATCAGCTTTATTGTGCTACTTTTTCTCTTCTTTTTCTCCTCTTCTTCTTCTAGTTCCCCTCATCTTCCCATAACTTTTCCCTTCAAGAGTTATTATATGCATATAGTTAGACTCAAGTCTGCTTACAAGAACTATCATAGCAGTGATGGGAGTTAATTTTACTTCTGGTAAAACTGATGAACTCATCAACAGCTACCTAGCTACAGGTTTTCCAGTTTCAGACTTTTTTTAACCTAAATTTTTGTTAAGTACTTGCCATGGTTAGCTAATGTAAATTTTTTTTAAGTTTAGGATTAATGTAGAGTTGAAATTTTTAATTAAAAAAAATTACATTACTCAATACTTGACTATTTTTTACTTGGTATACTGAAATTTCAGCACTTTTATAAAGAAATGTGTTAACTGCAATTAAAGAGATTATAGTTATTATATAATGCTATTATAGCTACAGGGGTAATGGTTCTTGAAGTATGAAATTTTATTTAATTTCCAATTTCTGTTTTACTTCTCTGGCCTTTCCATTAGCAACTATAGAAGCTGTAGCATTATTGTTTTTTGCCATAATGTAAAAAGTGGGCAGTATTAAGGCCTCCAGTTAATTTTTAAAAAATGTGTCCTGCAGGAAAACTCTATATTTAGCCTTTAGCAAAAGCCATGTATTTTTCTTTTTTGAACTGACAAACCCCACAGAGAGAATGAACACTACTTGTTCGTGAAAAGTGGTTCTTTCCCTAAGGAGATATCACATAAACTCAGTAAAATACAAGTTAATGGCATGAATGATGTAGCTCACATAGAAACTCATTTAACACAGGCACAAATTAAAGTGTCAAAGACAGTAAGCATGTGTCAGTTTAATACACGCAGCATAGACAGACTGGGATTTTCTAAAACCCACATTCTGTAGTTATTAAATTGCTATTGCTAGGTAGCCAGTAATTCAGAAGAAAAGATTAGGTATGAAATGGAAAAGTAGCATGACATTTTCTTCAGTAGTTCTTGATGTAAAGGGACTTGTGGGGTACTTGAGAAGACTTGCGCTTTATTCTTCTGAATCTTTGTTTCTTTATGCCTCAGTTTGTTGAGTCTAACTTTATCTGGACAGAGAGACACATTCCATGAAAAGAATGCAGCCTTACTGGTGTTGGGTGATTTTGTATCAGTCAACTGCCTCAAGCAGTTGCTTGGTTGTAGTCTTCCCTAAGGAAGTCACCACTGAGTTCTGTCCTGGGACTTGGATCCCAAGTAGTCACACTACGTGTTTGTGTTCTTTTGTAAGGAAATGTTCATTGGTGGTGTCCCAGGCTCCTTTCATTCAGGTCTATAAATTAAGCTTAGTATCAGGCATATGAATCGTGATTTTGGAATCAGTTCTGAAATAATGTCGGGGATATTAGTTTTCCCAGCTCTAGTCACAAAACAAGGCTGCTGCACACCCTGTCATGCAGTTCCACATACTTTGTGTACATGTAATCCATTTCACAAGCTTTCAGAAGAGTCAAGTTAAAGCACCTTAGTCATATATTCAGAGGATGTGGATACACCACTTTGAGAAAAGCTATAATTGGAAAAATAATGTTTAAAATGTTCCTAGTAATATGTTTCCTTATGTCACTTACTAGTCACCTTAATCTACTGAAATATTTAAAATATTGTTTGCTTTTTTATTAAGATAAAGTGGAAGCTAACTAAATTTAACCAAAGAACTAACTTTGAATAGCTAATAATTGGTTTGATGTTTTGTTTTGCTCTTGTTTTGAAAACATTAATATGCAAAGGAAGAAAACCACAAAACTGCCCTGCTCTCTTGGACATTCAGATGTCCTTGAGGCAAACTCATCAATAACCAGATCAAATTGTTGAGTTTTTTTTTATGAAAGAAAGACAAATATAATATATGCATTTAATTACTTGATCTAAACATATAAGTACAGCCCTCCCCCCAAAGCTAAATATGTCTCTAATCACATCCCATACTTGTGAAACAAGTGTAGCCTTTTTAATCAGGCAGCAGCACTTTAGAGGGAGATCGGTGTATCAATTTGCTTCATGTCCTGAAAGGAACATTTCATAGTAACTGATGTGTGCTGAATATATATTGATGTGAACAAATAAAAGAAACAGATTTTCAGGCAATGTTGTTGTTTCTAAGATGCCATTTATTTTAGGGTTTTTTAGTAAGTTGGGAGAAGTATGCCAGTGCAATAAATAAGAGTTCCCAAAGTCTCATGGTCATATTTTTGATGATAAGGTAGTTGTGCTTTTCAATTCTTTGTCTAGTATATGCCCTACGCAAAATAATTATAGATTTCAAACGAATTCTACATAGAAGCTATCTCAGATTTCTGAAATCTAGGAGCAAACATCTAAAGACACACTTTGTGTCTACATATAGTTACTGGATTTGAGAACCACTATCTCCACCATTTTCTTCCTGTTCTTTTTTCTGTCTGTGTATCTTTACCTTGGTCTGTGTCAGTTTCTAACTCGCACACACTCATTATTTTTCATCTATACTGTCAAAGCTATTGCTTCCTACATTGTTTCTTTCATCCATGTTGTACTATTAATTAGATGCATCCTCCAGTTCACATTTCAGATTTCAGAATATCCCATTGTTTCACTTGGTGTTTTGTTTTGGTACTGGGGATTGAATCCAGGGCTATTTTACCAATGAGCTACATCCCTAGCTCTTTTTATTTTTCATTTTGGGGCAGGATCTTACTAAATTGCTTAGAGCCTCACAAAGTTGCTGAGACTGACATTGAACTTGTAATTGATGGATCCTCCTTTCTCAGCCTCCCAAGCTGCTGGGATTCCAGAGATGCACCATATCTCATTATTTTTAAGAACTGAAATATGGAGAGCTCTCATTATCAGCTATAGAGATGAATCTGTCATATGCTTACAAATCTATTATCCTCTATTTAGTCTCATAATTTCTTTTTAAAGAGAAAGGGACAGTGAAAGAGAGAGAGAGAGAGAGAATAAAATTTTATTTAGTTTTTATGTTGCATTTGTTGCTCCTACACTTTGTTGTGTACGTGTTGCTGGGGTTTGAACATGGGTCCTTGTGCATGCCAGGCAAGTGCCACAATGAATTCTGAATATATATATATGTATATATGTATACAAATATACATATATATTTGTATAATTATAATACACTGATTAAGATAATAATGATAGTATAAGAAAAGTCAGTAGAGGAGAACAAGTGCACTGGGGGAGGGCAGAGGGAAGAAAAAGGGAAAGCAGTGGGGAATGAGATTGATCAGATTATTACATGAATGTCTACATATGGCATAATGAATCCCAATATTATGTGTAATTACAACACATCAATATATTTGTTTTTAAGTTTAAGTAATTGTGTATATGAACTATATCTTAGAAGTTCAGCCTTCTTACATGTAGAATTCTAGAAAATTATTTTTTCCTTTTTCAAAGAAACTAATTTCCAGAAGGCCAATGCACACACACACACACACACACACACACACACTTTCAAGTATTTTGAAAATACAAAAATAAAAATTAAAACCTGCTGTAATTCTAGCACTTAAGAACTATTGCTGTGTTCATTGATTCTGTTCAGAATGATGGAATCAAGTATAAGTGTTAAATAGTTATTTCTATTATGTCAATTTAATTAGCTTACCAAGTTACAAATTCTTTGATATTAATCCAGCTTTGAGTTTAGCTTACTGATAAAAATTGATTTTTTTTCTGAATCTGATCATTTACACTTAACAAATCCATTAACATGTAGATATTGGGAATGTTACTAAACCTATCAAATTAGAACATTAAATTTTTGATTAGTTCCAATTAAGGATCCAGGTAAATGAGTCAAATGACATTAACTTTTTTAGCTTAAATGAGGTTTATCTAATTTCTCTAGGTTGGTAAGTTTTAGCTGGCTTCATTTTTAGTACACACTTGCAACATACCTTCTGTAGTATACTAATTCTGATTTTATTAAATTAGTATTAACACTGAATTTTATTTTATTTTATTTTTGTGGTACCAGGGATTGAACCCAGGATATGTAACCACTGAGCCACATACCCAGCATTTTCTATGTTTTATTTTTATGTTTTTGAGACATGGTCTTGCTAAGTTGTTGAGAATAGGCTTGAACCTCTGATGCTCCTGCTTCAGTCTCCCAAGTTTTTGGGATACAGGCAAGTGCCACCACATCCACCTTCCAAGCTTGATGTTTAGAAGCCATTTTAGAGAAAATGTTAAAGTGCATCTGTTAGTTTAAAATTATTCTGTTTAGACAACATAAGATGAAGGCTTCTTAACTTATTCTCTTTATGTGAAAACTTATCAGAATGTTCCATGTTAGGTGAAGCATACAAAAGAGAGGAAAGATTGAATTGATTTTCTACTTTGATTGCTCCAGTGATGAGTCAGAATTTAATTTAACTAAGCAAGAATGTGGGACAGATGCTAATATGGGTAAGAATCTGGTTCTCGATTGGTTTGAATCTTGGAAGTGCTTCAGGAATTAAACTGGCCAGTTTTATCAAGTGACAGAGATTTTAATTGCTACATTTCATTTCAAAAAAGAATATTATATATTATATTTTAAAATATAGTTTTTATAGGATGCCCACTGTATTTCAAGTCACTCGTGTTGGTCTCTTATACTGGTCATACAGTATGGTGGAATGGGACTAATTTAAAAAGTTATGCCCAGTTCGAAAGGTGGTGTGTGTGTTCTGTGGAGATGAGATTCTGTGCTTCGTTGAATAGGTGGCGGTAGAGCTCCCCTGTATCGGCTCCCCTTCTGTGGACGAATTCTCTTGGGTTAACTGTTGTGCAATCGGCTTAAACTACATATTTTTGCTTTCCAATTCAGATAATGAATCTATTAAACAAATTCCAAATAACTAAACATCAAATGATAATCAATTATTTTCTGAGACCCACTGTATAAGGTGATTGGATGACTTTATTGAGCAGAAAATAGCATAATTGTACTTTAATCCATTAACTACTATATTTTCATTGACACAGCATCAGGGGGAGGAAGTGAACTTTCATTTGATACTACAGTTCTGAAATCAAATTAATCAACCAACTTAAATGTAAACTATTGAAAAGCAATTTTCAGCAGTAGTATAAGCCTATGAGAATAATATGAAAGCCCTGACTTCAAATATCATGCAATATAAATACATTACTTGTTAATTTACTGGATCAGGAAGGAAGCACTTCACCCTTTTATGATGTGGTGAACTAAAAGCATTGGACCCTGAACAAACTACAGTTTGCAAGGCTTATGAAATAAGTTGTAAGTAATGGAATAGGAATAATAAAGGTAACCTTGAAAAAGAATATAGTATCTTCTCTCTTTTTATCTATGTCAAAATGGAATAATCCATTTTAGATTTCAAGATGGTTAAATGAAGCAACCACTGAATAACAATTTCTGCTGCAGGGACAGTGTCCAAAAGTCTTGGCAATGAAACTCCCCTTGATTGGACAGAGACAATTATGATGATGTCATTTCCTAGATTATCATAAATCAATGTAGATATGGAATGAAGCATAAAGCCTGGTGAGCTCATAGAGGTAAGGACATCTGAAATCACTAGCAAGGACATCTGTCCCCATTATCTACTGTCCAGGCAATGCTCACGCTCACTCTCCTTACAGTAAGTCAACAAGAATGTTTATTTCTTTGTACTTCAACTTGTCCCTAAATTCATACATATGCAACCTGAAAGTAGCAAACTTTCGTAGTAAATGAATGAAAAAGACATAGATAGATACATGAAGAAAGATGATAAAAGCAGAAAATAGAAATGACAGATGTAGTCTTCAAAATTGTCATGGTAACCATAAAAAGACAGAAAAATGTTTATGCAATTTTCACATATATCTTGCCTCACTCCCAGTATATGTATGAAAGTTGATTTTATAATAGTTTGCAATAATTAGGATTTTATAAGGTAATCTATTTAAAGCATTGAATCTGAACATGGTACATTGAATATATTTATATAATTGTTGTCCTAATTCTCTATTTCTATTCACTCATCTCTTTCACCATTTCATAAAATTTTCTTATTGTCTTTGAAAAATATTTTCCAGGTTATTTGTACTTCATCAGCATTTGATGCATAGATGGACAAAATTAAAATAACATTCTTATTGCTCTTAATACTCTGATTTTTATACCTAAGTATTGTAATACTTAGGTTTCAAAAGAGGAGTTTATTCAATACGAAAATAACTTGTGTGATGGGGAGAATAAACACATGCTAATGATATGTTTGCTTGTTCATAGCTTTGTATTTTCTTAATGCCAAGAAAGTGTGGAAAATCTGAGACCTTTGTATATGAAGATGATTTTTATAAGAAATATACATATGTTTTGCATTTTATATCTCTTTCTAGAAATAATTTGAGGTAAAATAAAAATTACATACATGAACATAAGTATGCATTGTATGTTTGCAATTTGTATGGCAGAAAAGTAGAATTATAAAGAGGAAAGCATGTAAATATTCTTTTTCTTGTACTTATTGGGAATTTGACCAAGGGCCTTATAAATGCTAGGCAAGTGTATTACTACGTGCCCAGCCCAAAAGATAAATGCTCTTAAAGAGTAAAATAACTGGGTTCGAATTGTGGCTCTCAGTGATAGAGCGATTGCTTGGCACATGGGGTCAAACCACATACACAACTAAGTGTAGGGAAAACAAAAAATCAGATGAAAGAATAAATAAAATTTGTTCTCTCTCCTTCCCCTTTGAAAAGAAAAATTCTAAAAATGTGTAAAATAACAATATTACCATGCTTTTGAGTTTTCTTGCAAATCAGAATATTAAATAAGCTAAAACAAGCTTTGGTGGAATTTTCAGAAAAGGATCATATTTATTTGTATAAAAAATAGATTTTTCATGGCATTAAGTTGTAAAGCAAATGTTTTGTAAAAACATATTCACTGAATGTTGAGCAACATGTTGAATAATGTCATGAAGAAGTTAAACTATAGAAGTGACTATTTCTTTGGATTATTCTTGGTAGAGTAGAATAGAGGAAATCTGATAAACTGAAATTTTAAACCTCTCTTTAAACGTTTGCCACCACACATTATATAAAAATTGACCTTGGCTATTCAGTTTGTTTATATTGTGTCCTATGACAAAAAGGCAATAAATTTACTTCTTCAGTGCTTCTAGATTGGATACAAACTTTTGAACTCCATGATGATATAGTTAATAAAGAGATGCCATTTATACATTAAATACAAACCTACTTTCTAAAATAAAATCAATGGTTATTTCTGAAAAAAAAAAAAGACCTTTGTGTATGTATGTAAAATCCCCCTATCAAAAATATATTCTTGGGGCTAGAGCAGTGGCTCAGTGTTACGGTGCTTGCCTGGTATGTGCAAGGACCAGGGTTCAAATCCCAGCACCACATACACAAAGAGGTGTCAGAGCAACAAGAACCAGATGAAAAACTAAATATAAATCTCTCTCTCTCTCTAATATATATATATATATATATATATATATAATATATATAATATATACATATATATTCTTTTGCTTAACAAAAATGATCACTTTCCTTATATCATTTTAAATATTTTTATTAGTGCAATATAATTATACATAATAGTAGAGTTCATTCTCACATTTTCATAAATATTTTTAACATTGTTTGCTCCATTTCGGTCACCAGTAATTTCTCCTCTTCCCTTAAGTTTCTGCTGTGATTTTAAAGCATTCCTAAACTCATAATGGTTTGAACTCATATTGCTGCTTTAAATTAAGCATATAAGTATTCAAATTATAAATGCATTCAAATTAATAAGAAGAGAGTGACTACAAAAATAGATCTTTGCTTAAGGACTACTTTAAAAATTCTTCGGTTTGCATATTTTGGAAGACAAGAATCACCAAATGAGGTTTCTCCTGGTATGGGTAACTCTACTCCAGTTTTTGGTTTCCATTTTGAAATTTTTTGCCTAGTTTATTGTTCAAAAAGCCAAATTGTATTAGAACAAATAAAATACTGAGCCACTTATGTACATTCTTCAAGAAGATTACAGGTTAGTATCATTTCTTGTTGTTTCTCCCTTCACAGTTCTACATGAAATGACAAAAGATTTGTAACATCTACAGAATGCTTAAACTTATTTTAATTTTTTATTTACTTCCTTTTTATTAATTCTTTTTAGTTGTATATGACAGCAGGATTAATTTTGATATCATCGTAAAAGCATGAAACATAATTTGCTCTAATTCAGTCCCCTGTACTTCACCTTTCACTCCTCTCTTCCCTCCCAGTTCCCTTCCCTGCCCTCTGCTGATCTTTCTGCTTTTTACGCTATTTACTTACAGCTTTTTTAATTAGCATCTTGTAATCAAAATAAATTTAAGGGGGAGCATTGATAAATAATATGTCTTTAAAAATTCAAGAGAGGGGATAGAGTGGTGGCTCAGTGGTTTTGGCTTTTGCCTGGCATGCTCCAGGACGTGGGTTCGAACCCCAGCACCACATACACAGCTGTGTTGGAGAAACAAAGGACAGATGAAAAAAATGAATACAGTGGATTTTTTTTCTCTCTCTCTCTCACTGTCTCCCTCGCTCTCTTAAAAAAATTTGAGAGAAAATTTTAAAATAATAAATATGTGAAAAATATTTTAACTTCCTGTTAGTAGAATACAAATAAATATAACAGCACTTTTATTTTTAAATGCCAAATTTGCAAATTTGAAATAAAAAGGAAATTCAATGCTGACCAATAAGTAAAAAGAAAAGTCCTATATACAATTGGGGTGGAATGTGGAATGATTTAATTTTAGAAATAAACTTTTATTTATTTATTTATTATTTTTATTTTTTAAGAGCTAGAGGGACAGTGAGAGAAAGAAAGATAGAATCGATGTCTGTTTTAGTTTTTCAATTAGTCTTCATTACTTCAATATTTAGTATGCTGTGCTGGGGTTTCCCAGGTCCTCATGCTTGCAAGGCAAGATTTAAAAGTTCACCCATTTCTCATTTTTGAAAATTATTTTCATTTATCTCTGTCCCAACATCTGTCAACTTAAAAGTGTGTGCTTATATATGCTTTTACTTTTCAGTCCAAAATCAAGTGACAATATTTCTACCAATATTGTTTGGTGAATAAGAGAGCAAAGCTATGTTTTCATGAGTTGATGTTTGTGTGTTAGGGTGAGGACAGAGGGATGGAGATGTGGTGGCTCTACAATTATAACCAAACAGGCCTGTGTTCAAATGCTGTCTATTTACATTAATTTGCTTACTCTCCGAACTTCAACGGATGAATGTAATGCAAAAAATAAGTTTAATTTGCAAGACAAAGATTAAGGATAGCCAAGCAGAAATCAAGGTAGACTCCTAAATACTGAGTAGTTTCACTCTCTAAGGATTCATGCCTTTCCACTTTATGATGGATAAGAAAAACATTATTTATTTGTTTAAATAGAATCCATTGTATTATTCAGAAATGTAATATATTTATTAAAGAACATCATTGATTTATCAGTGATTCTAATTTACAATAAGTTTCCTTAGTTGCTTAAATATTATACAAATTATATTTGTTGAATATGAATTTGCGATATGAGTAAAACAAAAATACACTAATACATGATTTCTGCATGTTTCAATTCATGAGTGTGCCTAGCTTCCTGGACATAGTGGTGGACATCAAAGGACTAACTGAGAAATGAAAGTCATCAAAGAAAGAAATATGCTACTATTGGAATTTCTATTATGAATAGTATACATCTGTGGAGGAAGGAAGAGGGGTTAGCTTATAAATTTCCAAAGTTAATGAACATGCTTATATAGGGACATTCTGGAACAGTGCCTTTCAGAGTGCTCTAGGTGATTTTACAAAATTGTTCCCGTGCAATAGTCTAGCTAATTAGCTTAATGATGAATTAGGTAATAGTCACTTTCAGTCATAAAAAGTGATGAGCCAAATCTCTGATGAATGGCTGTGCCACTGTTTGCAGTTTAGTAGTTATTTATAGATCTGTGGTGAAGATTAGTGCAGAAGATTAGATTTATTTGTATCTGACCATTTAGGAGGGTAATCTTTTTTTTTTTTTAAGTTTCCCACATGTAACGTGAAGAAAGATTTGGTAAGGCACTCAAGGAAAAGTCATAGAGAACAGCAATGACTAGTTACTACTTCAGGAAAATTAAAGTAAAAATAAATATATTTCCTTTCCTGAAAGAATGTTAAGCAGATATCAAAGCCAAGTAGTGACATTCATAGTAGTTTAGTACTCTACAAAGAAACTATGTTTGCTTTTATTTCATACTAGGACCAGTACTGCTTACTTTTCCCCCAGTGATGTCCTTCATAAGGAAATTGACACAATTAACTCAAAAATAGTTGTGGAAGAACATTAACATCCTAACAAAAATGACTCAGAGTTTTGAAAATATTTGCTCAACACCGAATATGCCTCTATTGCCTTCTCAAATTGGATTGACAGTGTCTAACAGACCTTTTTATGGTAACTGAATTCCCTGTCCTTCAGATCACCCCAAATCTGATTGAAAGTACCATAGTTTCCCATCTTCATTTGTACAGTGGACACATAAGACCACATGTGTCTTACGACACTCTTCATCTTGGTGTAGATGCCTACGGATGGCATCAGATATAAGATTTTTTTCTAGAATTTCTAGCTAAAATAATTGTATATTCATGCCGTAGTTGATGGCAACTTTATGTATACGAGGAGGAAAATCCAGAATAATGAAAGAAACAAAATTACAAAAGGTCATAAAAGAAGACTTAGGAGAAGGCATCTGGTGCTGGCTTAGAAAATCCTATGAATTCAATTGTGGAGTGTCCAGCTTGTAAAATTGTGTCTGTAAGATTTTTCTCCCTAATATTCAAACTATTACATGAAATCTTTTCAATAATTTAGGACAGGAACACACATGAATTAACTTCTTGTGTTAAAGTATAATATCAGTCTCATTACCATGACTCAATATATTTTTCTTTTGTTAATTCCTGTAAAAAATCACTCTGGAGGAAATAGTTAAAAATAGACTGCATACTTTTCAGTTTGGAAAATATAAATAAAAGTAATTGGAAGGTGTTACATTAAATACTTTTGAAATTTTAGGTTACCTTATTTTGAAATATTTTAACAGTGTGAAACAAATAATCTATTATTCTTTTTTTCTAGAAATAGTTTGACAGCACTATCCGAAAAAGATCAGTTTTAATAGTCTTAAAATTCTACCTAAAAGGATAGACAAAAGTGAGTAGTGAAAACTATTGCATTGCAGCACAAAATTTTAGACCCAATACAAACTCATTGTCCCCAACTACTTTTGTCCCCTAAGCATTATTGAGTCTCCTCTATTTTTTATCCAACTTTGCCTTTGGTGGATAGATACAATCAACCTGTGTCTGAAACCTCAGGAGAATTCTAAAACAGCAAACTGAGGTATTAATTGACGAAGTAGATTTTTAGTCACATGGATTTGTTCTGTCTTCGGCATCAAGGAAAACACTACCTAAATTTCAATTTTCAAAAATTTTAAATGTAGATTCTTATTAAGGCCACTGTTTTTCTTTACAAATAGCCTCATGCAAATCTCAAGCACTATTGATACTTAACACTCAGAGATCATTTTTTTCTTCCATTCAAAAAATTATGCAATAAATTAAAATTATTTACCTCATTTTCCTTGAGCTTTTAAATGTGAGCAAAACAATTTCCAACATTGGAACATTAGTTTCTTTAATGCTTATTATCTGGATTGGTACCAGTGACTTATATTTGAAATAGTTTAAAAGATACAAGAAAAACTGTTTTCAAATTGCTCCTTTTTATTAGAATTTTAAGACCATCTCCTAAGTTTGAGTATTAAAATGTGATATGTTTTTATTGCTTCTACTAATACAAACATTAAAAAAAATAAAAAAAAATTTTAAATGACATTTTTGACAAAACTAGTGTCACACAACTACTGACTTGGGCTACATTTGAAGGATGATATAAACACGAAGGATCATGGCAATTTTCACTGTCAGAAGGAAAATTGAAATTTGTAGACCTTAAGAAATAGAAAACATTTCAAAATAAAAAATTGCATCTATTTCATAATATTACAAATAAATGCAAATATTTAAATATAGTGAAATTCATGCTGAGCATGTTTATATTAAAAGCCTTGTGGAAGGGGCTGAAGCAGTGGCTCGGCAGTTGAGGTGGTTGCCTGGCATGCACAGGTGCGTGGGTTTGGACCCCAGCACCACTTACACAACTGAGTCTCGCAGCAGCGAAGATCACATGAAAAACTAAATAGAATTCTTTCTCTCTTTTTCTCTCTCTCACTGTCCCTCTCTATTTAAAAAAAAAAAAAGCCTTATGGAAGAAGAAAAGCAGAATTGATGATTATGATAAGCCAAGCTTTGGACACCTGCTCATCTTTCCTTGAATTGCATTGTATATCGCTTTCTTGGAGAAGTAATCCAAAAATAAAAATGTTTCTGCTTAGATGTAAATATCCAGTTATGCACACTTTAAAACCGCTACTCATTTAATAGGACAGGTTAAAATGGCAAAGAAATTTACTTTCTCAAAAAGGTATTATATTTATAGCCTTAAGAAATATTATTTATTTGGCAGGCCTTTCTTTAAAGGAAAATGTGTCCTACATTTTAGTGAATTGATGTCACCTCAATAGGTAGAATTTTCAATTTTACTGAAATTTTATAACATTGAAGCATTAAATTGAAAAAGATATGAGTAAAACCTGATAGAAGTGAATAAAAATATTTACCCCAACGATGTAATATCCAGCACAAATATTTTTCAGGTCTGATGAACAAAGTATCATTTTATATGATATTCTAAAACTATTGATCATGTGTATTCTCTTGAAAAAATTACTTAGCTATGCAATAAAGTAAACTTGAAAATGAACTTTTCAAAGTGATGAAAAAGTTAAATAATTATTTTAAAATTATTTATCATATAAATTTGGGAAACTAAATAAAGCTAAAATTAAAAATTGATTTTTGGGCTTAGAATTTATGGAGCTTCTTAGATATTTGGATTAGTAGTTTTCAGTTAAGTTGGAACAGGTTTTATATTATATTTTCATATACTTTTTCTGATACCCTTTGCTTGAGAATGCTGTAAGTATATTAGACTTTGAAATTATTCAATGACTCACTGATACTACATTTATATTTCAGTTTAAAGTTATAAGTCTTCTGGGGTTTTTTTGCTTTGTATTTTATTCTGTATGATTTCTATTATTTTCAAGTTCACAAATATTTTTATTTACAGAGGCTGATTTGTTCATAATCTCTTCTATTGTATTTGTCATTTCAGACTTTACTTTTACAATGATAGATATTTGAGTTACATTTTTTGCTATTTTCTATATTTTTGTTTCAATATGCTTAGTCATTCCTCTACTGTTTTAAACTATGCATAAATTAAACTATCATCATATAGTTAGTAATAATTATCTTCATATTCTTGATAATTAAATACATCATCTGTCATTACTGAGTCTGTTTCTGTTTTTAAAATTTCTTCCTTCTTAAGTCCTCTTTACTTCATCTAGTCTAGGAAAGAGGTATTAATGGTTGAAATAGTTACTTAACAATTTTTTGCCACAATTACCTGATAGTATGATATAAACTTTTATTGAAATTAGTTGCCATTTGGATGCTAGATACTTGCATTTTCCTAATTCCTATTGGTTCTTTTTACTTATAAATAATATTTGGATTCATTTTGAAGTAATTATAAAAACATGGAATATAATTGCTTTAATATAGACCCCAGTACTTCTCCTTCCTCTCCCCACCTCCCTCTCCCTGTTCCATTCACTCTACTATACTGATGTATTTTTTAATCTTGCAATTCAAGCTGGTTTCTTATTGGTGCATTATATTTTTATATAGCAAAGGGATTTGTTATTATATGTTCATATATATGTGCATATATATATATATATACACATATATAAGTAACTTTTAAATTTTTTCCATTTTTAAATTTCTGCATGAGAGCTATTCAGCTTCTCAGGGATGCAAAATATACTATACAATGTTTATAACATCTCTTTTTCTTCTCCATACTCCCCTCAAACTCACCCCCACATAACCAGACTTCCTCCAATTCATTCTTTAATCCAAGTTTGATGGATCTATTATATAAACTAGACCTTCTCTCATTCCTTTGTTTTACTCTAGCTTCCACATGTGAGAAAAAATATTTGACCTTTCTGTTTCTGAGTTTGACTAATTTCACTTAGCGTAATTTTCTTCATTTCCATCCATTTGCCAGCAAAGGCCACAATTTCATTCTTTTTAATAGCTGTGTAGCATTCTGTAGCTTCGTGATCCATTCATCCAGTGATGGGCATCTGGGTTGATTTCATAATTTAGCTATTGTGAATTGTACTGCTATAAATATTGGTGTAGCTGTGTCACTGTAGTATTTCGATATTCTGGGAAAATACTAAGGAGTGGGATAGCTAGGGTCATATGGTAGTGCTATCCTTAATTTTTTGAGGAGTTTCTGTATTGCTTTAAGGATTAGTCGCACTAGTCTGCAGTTCCAAAAATGTGCAAGAGTTTCTTTCTCACCATAACCTCTCCAGCATCTTTTGTTTATGTTCTTGATTTTTGCCATTTTGACAGGAGTGAAGTGAAATCTTAATGTAGTTTTTTTGTTTGTTTGCTTGTTTGTTTTTTGGTACTAGGGTTTGAACCTAGGGCAGCTCAACCACTGAATAATATCCCCAGGCTGTTTTTTATATTTTATTTTGAGACAGGGTCTCATTAAGTTGCTTAGGGCCTCACCAAGTTGCTGACACTGGCTTTCAACTTGTGATCCTCTTCCTCAGCCTCTCAAGTTTCTGTAATTACAGGTGTTCAGCATCATGTCCAGATTAATGGTGTTTTGATTTTCATTTCTCTAATTTCTAGAAATGTTGAACATGCTTTCAAATATTTATTGGCATTCTGTATTTCTTTTGTTGAGAACTTTTTGTTTAGTTCCATAGTCCATTTATTGATAGGGTTGTTTGTGTTTTGGTATTAAATGTTTTGCGTTCTTTGTATATTCTGGATATTAGTCCCCTGTCAGAGGAGTGATTGGTCATGACTTTCTCCCATTTTCTAGGCTTGCTTTTCACATTCTTACTTAATTCCTCAGCTGTTCAAACACTTTATAGTTTAATGCCATTCCACTTGTCGATTCTTGGTTTTAATTCTTATGCAATAGAGGTCTTGCTAGAAGACACTGCCAGTTCCTATATAATGGAATATTGATCCTATTTTTTCTTCTAACAGTTCTATGGTATCTGGTTTAATTCCTAAGTCTCTGAACCATTTTGATTTGATTTTTAGCAAGGGAAGAAATAAGAATCAAATTTAATTTTTCTACCTATGGCTGCCTAGTTTTCCTAGCACCATTTATTGTAAAGACTGTCTTTCCTCCAAGTTATAATTTTGCCCCCTTTGTCAAACACCAAATACCTAAAGACTTGTGGATTTGTGTCTGTGCCTTCTATTCTATTCTATTGGTCTTCATGTCTGTTTTGATACCAATATTTTTATGTTTTTGCTACAACAGCTCTATAGTGTAATTTCAGGTCAAATATTATGACACTCCCTGCTTTGCTTTTTTTGCTTAGTATTGCATTGGCTGTTCTGGCTGTCTTACTCTTCCAAATGAATCTGTGAATATATTTTTCTTTATCTGTGAAGAATGTCATTGGCATCATGATGGGGATTGCATTTAATCTGTATACCACTTGTGGCAGAAGGGCCATTTAGACTCTACTAATTCTGCCTATCCAAGAACATGGACGTATTTCCATCTTCTCAGTATTCAATTTCTTTCTTCAATGTTCTATAATTTTCATTACAGAGGTATTTTACTTCCTTAGTTAGATTAATTCCCAATTAGTATTTTTTTAGTTATAGTGAATGGGATGGAATTCCTGATTTGTTTCTTGGCTGAATCACTCTTGGAGTATAGGAAGGCTATCGAATTATGGGTATTGGCCTTGTATATTATAACTTTGCTAAATTTATCTACAAGTTTTCTGTTGAAATTTTTTGGATTTTCTGTGTATAGGATCATATCATTAGCAAATAAAGATAATTTGAATTCTATTCCTATTTGTATCTCTTTGATTTCCTTCTTTTGACTGATGGCTTTGGATAAGTTTTCAAGAATCATGTTGAGTAAGATTGGTGAGAGTGGACATCCTTAACTTGTTCCAAAATTTGGTGGAAATGCTTTCAATTTTTCTGCATTTTGTATTATGTTGGTTGTGGGTTTGACCTTTATAATGTTATGGTAAGTTCCTTTGATCTCCACCTTCTCTGGGGGATTTATCAAAGGCTTTTTCTGCATCAATTGAGATGATCATGTGATTTTTGTCTTGAATTTTGTTTAAGTGATGATTCACATTTATTGATTTGCATATGTTGAATCAACCTTGCACCCCTGGATGAGGCACACTTGGTTGTGTTGTGTTATCTTTTTGATGTGTTTTTGAATGTGTTTGCTAGAATTCTATTAAGGATTTTTGCATCTATGTTGACCAGGGATAATGGTCTGTAGATTTATTTTCTCAATGCATCTTTTTCAGATTTTGGCATAAGGGTTGTGATAGCCTCATGAAATGTGTTTGGGGAGGGTTTCTTCCCTTTCAATTTCATAGAATAGCTTAATAGACACAGACGTGTGTTCTTTTGTAAAGGTATGGTAGAACTCAGCTGAAAAACCGTCAGGTCTTGGGCTTTTATGTTTTGGAAGGCTTTTAATTGCAGTTTCATTTTCATTACTTGATATGTGCCTGTTTAGGGTTTCTACATCATCTTATGTCAATTTGTGTATGTTGTATGTGGCTAGGAATTTGTCCATGTCTTCCAGATTTTTAATCTTGGTGGAGTATAGACTTTCCAAATAGGTTCTGATTATCCTGTGGCTTTTTCAGGAGGGTCTATGATGATCTTTCCATTTTTATCTCTGATTTTGTTGATTTACTTCTTTTCCTTCTTTCTTTTGGTAATGTTGGCTAAGGGTTTGTCAATTTTTTTATGTTTTCAAAGAACCAACTCTGTGGCTCATTGATTCTTTTTATATTTTGTTATTTATTCTCAATGTCATTGATTTCAACTATGATCTTGATTATCTCCTGACTTCTGCTAGTTTTGAGATTAGTTTATTCTAAGGACTTGAGGTGGTATATAAACTTATTTATTTGGGATCTCTCTAGTCTGATGTAGGCACTTGGTGTTATAAATTTTCTTCTTAGAAATGTTTTCATGCTATCTTTAAGATTTCAATATATATGTCTTTGTTGTCATTCATTTTGAGTGTGATGTGTACCAGTGAATATCTCATTTGGTTAGGTCTATTAGGAGTCCTATATGCCACCTGTATGTGTATTTCTATCTCATTTTTGATATGGAAGGAATTTTCAATAACTATCTCATTGAAAATGTTCTTTATGCTATTAGTTTGTATCTCCATGTTCTCTTCTATCCCAATGATTCTCATGTTTGGTCATTTTAATATTGTCCCAGAGCTCTTGAATATTCTGGACATGCCCTATATTTTTCCCCTCTCTTTACTGTCTTCTGTATGTGAGACATCATTTAACATGCTTTTAGTGTCTGAAGTTTTTTCTTTAACAACTGAGGTTCTATTTTCTACAGATTTTAATCTGTTTGTGATGTTTTCAAGAGAGTTTTTAATTTGATTGATTGTGTCTTTTACTTCTCAGTGTTCTGTTGTGTTTCTTTTGACTATATTTATTTCCTTATTAAAGTGGTGTTTCATCTGTTGTATTTGTTCTCTTAGCTCCTTCTTTAACTTCCATTAGTTCTTTGATCATTTCAATAATCGTATTATTGTAACCTTTCTCTTGGTTTCCATCCATATCCCCATCAGTGGGCCCCGTTGTTGGGGAATTGCGGGTTTGAGAAATAAATTTGTTTGCCTATTTTCTCATTTTTTGAAAGACTTATTGCTCATTGATTGAAGTGGATTTCTTTTCTTCCTACTTTGTTTGTGAGCATTTTTGTGCAATTAACTTATTTGTTCTGAGGTTTCTCATTGAATTTAATGTGTGGGTTGGTGTCAGGAGATAGGGTCTAAGATCCCTCTCTGATTGTTCCTCCTTGGGTCCTTGATGATGGTTTGGGGTTTTTGTCTTCTCTCTTACTTGGGTTAGTGTACTGTCAGAAAAATTGAGTTCAGCAGCAGTGACCTTAATCTGTGAATTTTTAGTGTTCCTGTAGATTTGCAGCACCTCACATTATATGCAGAAACATGCAATATCAATAACCATTTCAAAAAATATATAGCATTAAATTGTTTATTTAGTTGCTGCTATGCCTATTACAATTTTAATTGTCATCTAACACAGAAATGATAGGGTATGTTACCATCTTTGGTGAAGACAATATTTAACCACCAACTATACTGGCTTGAAAACAGTCACCTACTATTGAATTTGGCATACACAACAGTAAGGGTAGGGACTCCAGTTTTATAAACCAATTAGACTTAGGAGGTGGTAAGATTACAGAAAATTGAGACAGAAATAAAGATGAAAGGGAGGTAAAGACAAATTTACAACTTTGGAATGTGAACAGAGAGAAAGTAGAGAAGATGTCAGGTGTGAAGTTTTATACTGACCTTTCTGCTATTTACTTATAGTTTTATTTTTTTAAATTAGTGTCTCATGGTATACATAATAGTGAGATTCACTGTGTCTGTTTTATTCTTATGCCATATTAATTCTATAAAGCAAGTAATACTCTGATACAAAAACCAGACAAAGACACAACAGGAAAGAAAACTTCAGGTGAATATCCCTGATGAACATAGATGCAAAACTTCTTAATAAAATTTTGAGAGAGAGAGGAGAGAGAGGGAGAGAGAGGGAGAGAGAATGCACTTTTATCAAGTGGGTCTCATCCAAGAGATGAAAGTTTAGTTCTACAAATGGAAATCAATACATGTAATTTACTACATAAATATAGTTAAGGACAAGAATCACATGATTATCTTAGCAGATTCAGAAAATAATCATTCAATAAAGCATAGTATCCACTCATATTTAAAGCACTAGAAAAACAAGGGATGGAAGGAACTTACCTTAACATTGTAAAGGCCATATATGAAAAACCCAAGGTCAAAATTATGCTTAACAGAGAAAAACCGAAAGCATTTGTTTTCTAAAAATAGGAACAAGATAAATGTGTTCACTCTCACCATTCCTATTCAACATAGCTCTTAAAACTCTCGCCAGACCAATCAAGCAAGATAAAGAAATTAATGAGTGTGACAGGATTAACCTCCCTCAAAGGATAAGGATATTAAAGGGATATAAATAGGACAAGGTCAAACTATCTCTGTATGCTGATGACATATTCCTATATTTAGAAACCCTAAAAACTACACCAGAAGGCTTCTACAGCTGATAAATGAATTTAGGAAAATAGCAGTATAGAAGATCAATGTACATCGATTAACTGCTTTCCTATACTCCAATAATAAATATGTTGAGAAAGAAATTAGGAAAATTATTTCATTTATAATAATTTGAAAAAATAATAGTGAATAAATTTTACTACAGAGGTGAAAGACATTTATTATGAAAACAAGTGAATACTGTAGGAATAAATTGAAGATTTTATAAGATAGAAAAACTTTCCATGTTCTTGCATAGGCAGAATTGATGTTGCCAGTACTACAAGCAATATAGAGATTCAATGCAATCCCCATTAAAATATCAATAACATTCTTCACAGAACCGGAAAAAACAGTTCAGTTCTAAAATTCATTTGGACAAGTGAGACACTCAGAATGGCTAAAGCAATCCTAAGTTAAAACAGGATGCTGGAGACATCATAATACCAAGACTCAAACTGTGCTACAAAGCTATAGTAACAAAAAACTTGGCATGGCACTGATATAAAAACAGACATCAAGACCAATGCAATAGAGTAGAAAACCAAAACATACATTGGAGAAAACATATATTAGAGTAGAAAAACCAAAACATACATTGGAGAAAACATATATTAGAGTAGAAAACCAAAAACATACATTGGAGAAAAGATAGCCTATTTAACAAATGTTTCCGGAAAAACTGGATATTTATAGGCAGAAGAATGAAACATTTTATTTCTCACCCTGAACAAAAGTCAACTCAAGTGAATCAAAGACCTAGGAATTAGACCAAAAACTCTGCAACTGCGAAAAGAAAATGTAGGTCCAATATGCCAACATATTGGCACAGAAATCAACATCGTTAATAAGATTCCTAAAGTACAAGAAATAAAACCAAAAATCACTGTGTGGGGTGGAATCAACTTAAATAATTCTGCACAGCAAAGGAATCAATGAAGACCATGAAGAGAGTTCCTACAAAATGGAAGAATATCTTTGTCACCTGATTCTCAGGTGAAATCCAAGGGCATTGAAATACAGATTAATTCCATTTTAATTCAGGAACTTTTGAGATTTCCTTTCTGCATATTGGTTACAAGGCTTGACTTACACTCTTTAAAGTTTCTTATGCAGATAGCTTCAATTGGTTCCTGATACACAGTCTCCTATAGCCTCTCTCTTGAAACCTACATAATTTATAGACAAAATATTAAGAAGAATTTTGATAGTTGAATACTTTGTCCATCTAAACTAATATTAGTTTTCTCTTGTTTTTTATTTCATTTTTTGCTGTTTCTTCTTCTTTTTTTCCAAGGAAAATATATCATTAGTTTACCAATAGCCTTGAAAAATACAGGGAGTACAGATGCTATAAAACAAATCAAGTTCCAGTAATGAGACACTACATGCATCAAGCACATCAATCTGATCTCCAGGTTGTACAAACTGAAATTAAAAATTTTATATACCAAAAATGTCCAAGTGCCCAATGGCAAATTTGGATGTGGTGGCATGAAACATTTAATAAATTGTATTTTTCCAATGTATAAACAGAATGATAAGATTCAGTCTGAGCCTAGCAATTTCAATCTCACTCTGCTAACTCTGCAACTACACACAAATATCGTGTATATTTTACCTGTTAATGTGATGATTACTATGACCTGTTAATATGATACCTTTTTTATTTTTTTGGAGGGAGGTTCCTGGTGATTGAACCCAGGGGCCCACATGTTGGGTAATTGTTCTACTGCTGAGCTGTATTCTCAGCCCTAATATGTTGTTTCTTGACTTTGAAATTTTAACATACAATTTTTCCATGTTACATTATATTAACAGATTGCACTTTTAATATAAACTTCTTCCAGATTTTGTATTATTTTAGGTTAAGGTTGGCAAACTACAATCCAGAGGTCAAATTTGGCTCGCAACCTGCTTTTGTAAATTACGTGTTATTACAATGCAGTCTTTTGTATGTTTTACATAAGTTCACAGCTAGTTTTGAAGGATAATGTCAATGTAAAATAGATATGGCAGTGAACATGTATCAAAAAACCTTAAAATACTTGCTCTTCTTGACTCCTTACAGAAAATGTTAATCAGACCTATTTTATTCATCCCTGTGTGTGTATTTGTTCAGACTTTATATATCAAAGCCTAAACTGGTTTGAGTATAAGTGCAATTGAATTAAAATTGTCACCATAAAACTTTCAACTGCTTGAATTTGGCCAAGTTACTTCATATATTTTAAATAGCCTAAATTCAAATTATGAGTATTCATATATTTAAAAGTTATAATTAGGAGTAAATGATAAAATTTTTAGAAAGTGCTATGTTTGTAGTACACCTTCAGTAAAGGCTCTTATTACTCTCTCACCAGATGAACCTCATGATAAATAAAACATGAAATATTCAAATGTCTTTCAAAATTGGAAGTTTGCCTTATTTCACTGAGGATTTAGTATCTGATGTTAACCTTTAAATTTTAAAATCTTGTAAGAAGTTCAGGTATGGTGACTCATGCCTGTAATCCCAGCTACCCAGGAGGCTGAGACAGAAGAAACAGAAATATGAGGCTACCTTGTCCAATTTAAGAAAATGTGGCCTCAAAAAACAATCAACCAATTAATAAATATGGCTGGGGATGCAGGTCAGTGGTAAAGAGCCCCTGGACTCTACCTGCAGCATAAAAATAAATAAATAATAAATAAATAAGTTTTCCATAGATAGATAGATAAATAGTTTTGAAAAGTAAGTTGCCTATACAACAGCTTTCAGTAGGGGCAATAGTTTTTTTTGTTCGTTCGTTTGTTTTGTTAAGAGATAGGGACAGTGAAAGAGAGAAAGAGAGAATCAATTTATTATTAATTTTAATGTGACTGTTGCTGCTCTGACACTCTGTTGTGTACATGATGCTGGGGTTTGAACCTCCACCCTCCCACACGCCAGGCAAGTGCTGTAACCGCTGAGCCACTGCTCCAGCCCTGGGACAGTAGTTTTAAGGTTAGGCTTTGGGAAAATTAAACTATGGTCATGGGATATTATGAGTAAGACCTTCCACTACAAAGTACTGATACATTTTATAATAGGAATCATTTTTAAAAAATCTTCAGTATAGCTTAATCAGCTTTTTCGCTGCTGCAACTAAAAGACCTAGCAATGCTAGAAGGGAAGAAGTTTATTTGGGGGCTCACACTTTCAGAGGTCTCAGTTCACAGAAGGTTGGCACCTTTGCTTGGGACTTTAGGTGAAGAGTGTGACAGAGGGAAGCAGCTCAGATGATGATCAGGAGGCAGAGAGCTCCACTTGCCAGATACAAAATAAGTATTCCAAAGGCACAGCTTGGGGACCCTCTCCATGTCCACCTTCATTTACCATTCAGGAAATACCTGTCGGGGAGTTAATTCACTGATTGGGTTAAGGCTCTCATCACCTAGTCATCTTACCACTAAACCTTCTAATATTGTCTCACACTTGAGCTTTCAAGAGGACATTCAAACCTCACATTCAAACCACAAGTGTGAAAGTAGTCTTCTTTTTCCTCACCCCTCTCAAGGCTTATTTAACCGTCCGTATTCCATGTTTCAGAGACCTAGAGGTATAACAAGTGAAAATGGCAGGTCTAACCCGAGCTGGAGTGCATCCCAGATATAACATGTTTTGTGTACCCCATCTTTACCTCTGAGTGCCAAAAAGCCATTTCACATTTATGCAATGTAAGTAAGTCATTCCCTTAGTGACACTTCTCTCTATATGAAGGAAAATGACTAACACCGCGATGGTCACAAGTGTCCTTTGCCCTTCTGGGTGTGAGGCCTCTGAAGTGTGCCTCTCTGCATCGAGGAAGAGAGCTGTGTTTCCCTAGTACATTTGCTGTGTGTGGTGCACAGCACCCTGCTTTTTGCTTTGCTCTGTAAATATGATGGCAAAGTCCTGCTGGCTCATCTTCAGCTTCTGTATCCAGCCTCAGTTGGCAGTAAGGAGAACATAAAAAGCTAAATTGAGAATTACAAATGCAAAAAACTGAAATAATTTGGACAGGCAAAGCTTTATTTTCCATGGGGTGTTTTACTTCCTCAAAATTCTGAGGACATTATAACGTGTTATCAGATTTTTGTGTTATATGTATTTCTAGAATTAATAAAATATTCAAAAATCACTTTTATATTATTCATGTATTTGGAAATAAGACAAGAGAAAGGAAAAACAAGAAAATGAATAGTGTGATTTGATCATGGGATTGAAATATATTATTATTTCTTATTTTGAAATATTTTATCATAAAGTAACTTATTTTAAAATAT
>PVKS010011689.1:0-25535 GCA_004027875.1 Aplodontia rufa | reverse complement strand
TCCATGGGGTGTTTTACTTCCTCAAAATTCTGAGGACATTATAACATGTTATCAGATTTTTGTGTTATATGTATTTCTAGAATTAATAAAATATTCAAAAATTCACTTTTATATTATTCATGTATTTGGAAATAAGACAAGAGAAAGGAAAAACAAGAAAATGAATAGTGTGATTTGATCATGGGATTGAAATATATTATTATTTCTTATTTTGAAATATTTTATCATAAAGTAACTTATTTTAAAATATGTACATTTAATAGTAAATTCTCTCTTTCCATCTCTCACTCTCTCTTTTAAAAAATTTAAAAAGATAAAACTGTTTTCTGAAAAATCTTATACTCTATATGGTTTTTATATAACTTTCTGGCCCAATTTGTTTCTCACTACTATTTATTAAGGAAACCTTTTCCCTTTTGTATTTCTCTTCAGTTTCAATTCAGATTATTCTTAGAACTTTTGAAATAAAACTTGACCTCTAATATTTTTACTAACTTAACCAATCTTATGTTTATTTCCTTAAAATAATAAATTAATACAGGGTATGTTGGTGCACAGCTGTAATCCACAGGTTTAATCCTAGCCTCAGCATCCTAGTGAGGCTCGAAGCAGCTTAGTATTACCTTGTCACATCCCCAGGGGATATGACTAAGTGGTGGAGCAACTTGGGTTCAATCCCTGGTGCAAAAACGAAACAAAAGGAAAAAAACCAAAAAAATTATTATCTTACATGATTGTATGAATGTTAAAGAAATAAGTAAATAACTGCTACTGCATTCCAAGATGCATAAATGTCAGATGAACCTCTTAAACACTTTAAATCAAAGGCTATTCATTTAAGAATATAAATGATGTCACAGACTAGACTAGTAGTTACCTTGTAAAGTCTTCCATGTTTTCAGAGAAATAATAACGATAGCCACAATGAAAGATGTGGCTCTGCATTCAAGTGTATATTGAATAAAGATTTCCCAGAGAAGAAAATAGCAAGTTCTTCAAAATAGATGAAGGAACCAGGTTTGTCTATTTCAGAAAATACAATGACAGCAGAAAAATGGTTATTATTCAGGAAACACAGAGTACACAAAGGAGAGATTTTTGTGGTATCTATAGGAGAATTGGAGGCTTTGGGAGGTATTATTACTAGTACTATAACATCGCTGGCATCATTTAAGGGTCTTTCAAACTCATACACTTTGTAAACTATGAATTTGTTTAAAAATAAAAAACAATTGAAAGCAAAAGCTTGTTCATTTTTTCTGAACAGTCCTTTGCCCCTACTTTTCAGATTTTATAAATAATCTCATTATACTGGACTCAGTGCTAGAAAAAACAAACACTGAACAAGACAAAATCCTTTAAGTGAAGTTAAAATCTAATTAAATTAAAATTATTTTTCTAAAGTTTTCAGAATGTTTCCTTTTTGTGATGCAGTGAAAGGTAATAACCGAGGGGGAGATAGAGCCTCTAAAGGAGAACATATATTAGGCACAGTGAACCTAACTATTCACCATGGTGTTGATGAGACTAAGGTTTCAGCACGCATTGATGCAGAGCCTGGATTCTAAACTATACTGATGAGAATTCATATTTTGGCTTTACATTATTGCTGTGTCCTTGAACAATTATTCTCAGCTTCAATTTTTGTGTATCCAAAAATTGAAATTGAAATTGTGTACTGAAAAACTGAAAAAGCACAATACATAATTATGGGTAGTTATAAGAATATATGAGATCTAAATAAATTTCATAAATCTAAAAAGTTTGGCTGTTATTGATACTCCATTTTATTGCTGTAGTACTGTTATACCTGAAATATACTTCCTTTAAACTGAAAAAGTCTCAACTCAGTTGTGGAAATACACTATGCACATTGGAACCAGAAGTATGTGTGGGTAACTAGGTCAAAAATTATAAACTATAGTGGATATAGTGAGTAGAAATTGGTGCATCATTTGTGATTAATCATCAAGGAAAAATCAATTACTTTTCATCCAAATAGAAAATAGACTAACATTTTTATATTCTTAAAAGTTGCCGAATGATTATGTTGAAACAAAGTGTTCAGATTAACGAAATACGTTTAGATGTCTGGGGAATAGATGCTATTTTAAAGTAGATACAATTACTTTCCTTTGAGCTCATTCTTCTGTTTAACCCAAATATGAGCTATTGTTTCCAATAATCCTGTAATTAGTGGTGAATGATGTTCTTTCAACTTAAAAAGTATATTCTGGATTAGTTTCAGGCATAGCAGAAAAACTGACAATAAGAATTAAATGAATATAAAAAAGTGAATATGAAAGTGAGTGAATGAGTAAATGTAAAATAGTAGCAAGTATTTTGTGTGAATTTATAACCTCTCCACTACAAATACAGTTACCATTTTGGTAAAAATACATAGTAATAATAATACAGAATAAAAGTCTGTTGTAGTGTGCAGTCTTTTGAAAACTAAAAGCATCTGTTTTTCATATTTTCTTCATTTCTCAAATATTTTTTAATTTAATCAATTTTGAATTGTCATTTTCTAGGGCATCCTAAAATGTTTAAAGCCTTCCATGAAGAAGTTAGTTTAATGGGAGGGAAAGATAGGTTTACGAATATATTCCGATCAAGAATAAGTATTCAAGATCTTAGGGGATTTTAAAAACGACAAAGTTACGATGAATGAGAAAAAGGAGATATTTACTCAATGGATTCAGTGGGAGATTTTGTGAAGGAGATGCTATATGATAGAGGCATCAAAAGAGGCTGTAAAATGTATTTATAGATGACTGATGTCACTCAGGGAAGAGGTGAAAAGGATGATGATGTGGGGAATCATGCTCAGGGTGAGGCAGCTTCACGTACAGGACCTGTGGAAGCTTGGGAAGCTACAGGATTTTCACTCAGCATTTCCCTTCTGTGCTTATGCAACACAAATACAACCCATCTTCTTTCTCCTCTGTTCACATTATTCTTTCTCTTGCTCTCACTCTCCCTCTCTTCTCTCATTCTCTCTTAAGATACATATCAATTTCAATTTCTCACATCTGTTAAGTGCTTTCTGATCCTTCTGCCTGTAGTGTTGTATATCCCCATCAACCTCCACTAGTGCATCTTCCTGCCCCCTTTTTAATGTTGTAGCTCCCATTTCCTCAAATGGTCTTTCCAGCATGCTATCTTTGGTACTTCCTGTGTGCCTCAATCCATCAGGAGTTTATACCACTTTAGCATGATTAGTCAGGGTTCTCCAGAGAAATCCAATAGGATACACAGATATACAAATACAGATCTCATGAGACGGGAGTTGGCTCACAAAAATCTGGAGGGTGAGAATATGCTGTCTACGCCTGGAGAATCAAGGAAGTAGTAGTATGACTCAGGCCAGGTACAAAATCCCCACGATCATGGAAGATGAGGGAGTGTTACGATTTGAATGTGGGGTGTTCCCCTAAAGCCTTTATGTGACAATTCAGGAAAGCTGATGTGAAAAGTATTAACCCAATCAGTGTGTTGATCCCATTGTATGGATTAACTGGCAAGTCTAGGTTGATAGGGTGTGGCTGGAGGAGGTGGGTCATTGGGGTGTGCCTTTGGGGTATATATATGTCTCTGGTCTGGAGTCTCACTGCTCTGCTCTGCTTCCTGATGTGATGCCTTGAGTTCCCTTCTCTCTGGAGCCATGAGGTACAGCCTCACTTTGAGCACTGAGGAATGCATCCGGTCTTCCAAGGACTAAGACCTCTGAAAACATGAGCCCTAAAACAAATCTTTTCCTCCTAAAACTGTTCTTGTCAGGTTGTTTAGTGGCAATAATGAAAAAGCTGACTAGAACAGGGAGAAATTCTTAGTTCCAGCCCACAGGCCTAAGAACCCTGGTGTTACCTGTGTACGTTCAAGGACTTGGGAAACTTGGAGTTCTGATTCCAAGGATAGGACAACAAGAGTGTCCTATCCAACTAGCGTGCTTATGATGGGACAGGTGAATAGAAAAATGGAAACAGACCATTTACTTCCTCTGCCTTTGTGTTCTCTCCAGATTCTCAGCTTATTGGATCACATAAGTGTTCTTCCTTTCTCAGTTCACTGATCTAATGCCAATCTCTTTCTGAAGCATGAACATATCCAGAAATACTATTTTACCAGTTACCTGGGTGTTCCTTAATCTTGTTAGGCTGACACCTAAAGTAAACCTCATAAGCATTTACCACATTCCTTTTCAATTTCTTGCTATTGTACTGTACCCTCTACCCTGCAAAGTCCGGAGAGCATGGATTCAATTGCTATTGTTTCTCCAGCACACAGCACTGTGGCTACCAAGTAGTGTAGATGTACATTACAATTTTCTTGGGTCATTGAGAGAGTGAGCATATGAGTGCTGGGGGAAATACCACTTTAATGTATTAAGTATTGGTGAAGTATAAATATGGACTATCCAAACCAGGAGCATAAAAAGTTCTTGTAGATAGAGGCCCAGAACAGACAGGCACAGCTAAAATATCTTCCTGAGAAGGCTGCAATAACTAGTCATTGAAATAATGTCTCTTTGGAATTGGCTTAAATAGAAGAAAGTGGTGAATTAAAATGTGAGAAAAAGATTAGCATCAATTTAATGAAAGGGGAAAATTCTTCCAATTTTTGAGCTAAATAAAGGCTTACTGAATGTCTTACACATTGAGACTAAAAAAAAAGAATTTCAATTAGAAAAGTCAATAATAGGACTTTTTTTAAATTTTACTTTACTAATGGCTGTATCAAGTTGGGTGACATGAATAATGGCTAATATTGATTAGTGAAATTCTAAATAATCTTGTTAGCAATGGTCTTCCATATACTAAGATCACGTTTTCATTTTTTTTGTTTTTGTTTTTTAAAAAAATTAATAAAAGGAAGAGAGTGTGAAATTATGAACATGATTTATAACTAAACTGGAAAGTCTGTATTTTTATTTTTGAATATACCTCTATGTGTGGTTTATGACTCCTGGCCAACAGAGTTGAATTTAAGATACACCGCTAAGATGAAAAATTCCCTGGAGACACTCTGGGTTGATTACTTTACTAATGGTTTGTAACTGGGCTAACTGGTTTGACAAGCCTTGATTGAACACTTAAGAGAGCTTCTGCTTGAGCTCTCCCAAAGTCAAGGTCCCTTGCAGGATTCTTGGAAGTACAAACTGAAAGGTCCTTGGGAGATTCCACAAGAACATCTCCTGTACTTCAGATGGTTGCTTGACTCTCTTTCTCTTGCTATAAAACAGTCATTGTTTTTATTAAAACAAAAAACCTAAAGCCTTCATACAGTGAACCCATAACTGCATGTCTATGGAGAAGTCAGTATTAATTTCATAAACTGCTGTAAAGATTTTGACAGTATGATCATCAGTTTGCAGATAATAGTAAATTAAAAATAGTCTATTGTTCTGAGAGACAGAGAAAAAATCAGGAAAAAATCTTGTGTATGGAGAATTTATTTTTATGGAACATAATCATAACCGTATACTCAAGGACAGGAGCATATGCATATAAAACATCTGCTGGTAAAAACTGAGTGGAAGTAAATACAGCAGTAACAAACATCTACATGTTATAACTTATCATAGTTTTAATAAAAGTATGCATAGTTATAAAGCTTTATGACATTTTACAATAATCAGTTTCTCTGAGATAAAACTATTTCTGGAGGAAAAATAGGAAAACTGTTTATTCTAAACACATTTATAAGCTGATTACAGTAAAGTATAAAATCCTGAGATACTACCGACCTGAGAAAACTAGAATTAGAATTATTTGTTACAATGTAAAGCAGGGATGGTTGAGATGGTTTGTGTAAATCACAAAAGAACATATTTGGTTTGAAGACACAGCCAAAATATGTCTTTTTCTTTGACTTCTTAGGGAAAGTAACAACTTTCATAGCAGATATTATATATAATTGTTTGGAAAGTTTATTCCAAAATAAATTAATATTCTTTTCATGCTGAGATACCAGCATGTGATGAAAGTCTTTTGTTTTCCAGCTGATTTGAAGCCCTGATGTAACTGGGAGAGGATAAAATAAGAATCAAGGAAGTACGATGGGTCCAGGCTTTGCTACTTCTGACAGAAGCATGAGGAAAATTCCAAATTTCACCTTTAAGGAGCATAAGGAACCATCTGAGTTAAATTAAGAAATAATAGATGAGGGTTGATGCTTAGAATGAACACAGGCATGCTTTTTAACTAAGGGAAGGAATTCATGTTAAGTGTCTATTGTGTGTGAGTCACTGTGCAGGTGCTGGGGGTGAAAACGATGAGACATAATTCCCATTCCCCTCCAACAGTTCTGGTGGAGGGACAAAGACCAGGAACAATGTGTACAGAAGGTTCTGTGGGAGCATTCAAGACACATCCATAACCTCCTCAGTGATGGTGCAGAAGGAAGACAGGTTGGCAGTTGTAACAAAGAAAAACAGTATATCCAGTTAAATTTGAATTTTGAATGAAGGACTTCTTTATATCTTATGTACTTGTGCCATTTTATAACACATAGTAGTTTATTAGAATTATTCATCATTTATTTTAAGCTCAAATATAACTTGGCATCCTGTATTTTATCTGTCAACTCTAAAATCTGGAACAAATCTCCCATGATATGGATACCTGTCCTGAGTTCTGAGAGTTAGAGGATGAGAGGAGAGAAGGATATACATCCTAGGCAATTGGAATAACTTATACAGAATGGACTGATGAGAGGTAGGAGTACAAGTGGAAAAAACTTACAAATGCATTAATTTCTAACATTATGAGCAAAAATACATCATAGAAAATACAGAATATACAAAACTGATAATATTTGAGAGTTTATTATTATCATCTTCATATGGCAGATGCAGATGTAGATTAATTTGTGGAGAGTTGTGGGAAGTTCCTTGGGGCCAAGCCTCCGGGGCAAGGGGCATGGAGTCAAGACACAGACATCAGGACTTCTTGGGTAGAGGGTCCAACAGCTTTATTGTGGAAACAAGAAGCACATATGTATCCTGGGTAAGACAATCGTCTTTCCCCTAGTTGCTCCAATCACTTTCCGTCCGGTAACCTCACTAGTAGTTCTGGTGAGGTTTCTGTATCCAATCATATCTTTCTTTTTAACCCATTTCTGATAAATCTGGCCAGCAACCATGACGCCAATTGAGTGTGCTCTGATTGGTCCCCATATACAAAGAGTAAATGATTTTGAGGAAAAATGAATGGGTCTTCTTCTCTCTTGTTACTAGAGTCAATCTTTCCTGGTAGAGGGTGTTCCTGACAAGGGAATTTTTTCAATATTTTTTTTATTGGTGCATTATAGCTGCATGTACTGATGGGATTTGTTGTTACATATTCATATAGGCACATGATATGACAATATAATTTAGCCAGTGTCATGAGGAGGGGATTTATGATATTGGAGTTCTTGGAGGATCTGTCTTTAGGTAGATAATAGGAGTTCAGAGAAAGCCTCTCCCTGAATTTGCTGTTTGTTTCAAATTCCTTGAGCTTAAAATAATCAATATACCAAAGCAGCATATGTGTTGGAGAGACATGTCCTAAATTTTCCAGTCATAATTTGAGGTGGTCTCCACTGCCTGAGCAAGGGAATGCAGGTGGTAAAGAGAACAAATTTCCATTGTAGAGAAGTCATCACCACAATGGGGAGAATAGTCTAGAACTGGGGAGAGGCAGGGCTACTGCCTGGCACAGCAGCCACACTGTAAAGTTACATGCAGAGTATGGAACACTGAAGCCTTGACTCTGACATTCTAATTTAATGATAATTTATTCCATTAGGAGTTTCAGAGACACATGGCAAAGGATATTTATATAAACAACATTTAGATAAATTATAGTCAATAAAACTTAAAAACAAGGTGAGGAAATAATAAACATAGCAAATTACAATAAACCTGAAAACAAAATAAGAACAATAAACATGTTTACAGCCTAGTTCAGTGTAAGAAGTGTGATTGATGAAACATTGTGAAATTACAGTCTGACAATTGTTAGTTCTTTGAACATTCAGGAATATTACGAGAATGCAAAGGTTCTGTGATGATCATTAAGTTTAATGGTCATTATATTAAATAAATAGTTGTTTTTACTTTAGGACTTCTCAGAGACTTTAGTTCTGATGTTACACATTGTGAATGTTCAAAAGAATGTTATTTTCCACCCAAATCACTTATATTTTTTGGTTACATAATGTGCTTTGACATATTTTTTCTTAAAATAGACAAAATTTCTAATGTCTAAGTTAAAAAATAAAAGTAGGAATCAGAAATGCATAATAAGGACTAGGAAGATGAAGTCTGACAGGAGGGCTGCATGTAGCATCTTTCCATGGAGCCAGATGCCAGTGGTGGGAGAAGAGCCTTTCTGAGAGGTGAGTGAACAGCAAACTTTTTGCCTAAACTCATTTGTAGACAAACAAGGAAATTTATACAGAGGTTTGTATACACTAAGCAAGGAAGAAAAACCAAATAGGGACCTAGCAGCTCTGGTTGCAAAGGACCACCACCCAGTGTATGTGCTGCTGAATAAGCACGGAGGAAGGGAAGTTCACCCACAAACAGAGGAATGAAAAATTGGCATGGAGATTTCTGATATCAGAAGATCTCCTGCTCCACAGATGAGCCCAGGGACTGCATTAGTGCATGTAATTTAGACTGTCTACAATCGGGCAGTGGATAGCTAGAGCCATTGCCATTTTCAGTAGGTGAATGGTCAAGGCAGCTGCTCCAAGAGCTGTGAGCTTAGATCAGAGTCCACCTCAGCTGCACTATTAGGCAGCTGACTGCTCCAGGACCCCCATGTTCTGACTGACTCACCCGCTGGTGCTGTGCTGTTTTGACTGACTGCCTGTGTAGAGCCTCCTGACTGGTCCTGCTACTTTGAAAAGGAGGCTGTTCTTCCCACCTCTCACCTGCAAGCTCCAGACTGAGTTCACTTTCAGGATCTGACTTTGCAACAGAGACAGATTTACAGGACATGCATGGGCAGTACATGGTTGCTTTTAGGCCCTGTGGCTCTGGAGCGGAGATCCCACTGAGTCCTTGTCAGTTGAGCGGAGCCCTCTTTCAACCTCAGTGACCTTGGAACAAAAATGACATCATGGGACCAGTGCTGTCCTCTGCTTTCAAGTCCAGAGACTGGGGAACAAGGGTGGCACCTGGGACCTGTGAATTCTGAGTAGAAGTTTGCTTCCAGGCCCTGTGAGTATGCAGTGGAGACTACCGCAGGGGTAGGATTTTCTGGGCTGGTGCCTGGAAGCACATCCACCCAGATGTCAGATATGAACACATAGCCCCACTGTATATTTTGACTTCAGAGTCAATTACATATAATCCTCCCAACTCTCCCCCTTTTCTTTGTTGCTGTTTGTGAATTTTTTTGTTTGTTTGCCTATTTTGCTTTGTTTCTTTTTTGCTTCTTGTTTCTTTTGCTGTGTTTGTGCTGCTGTGCTTTGAGTTGTGGCTATTTGTGATCTTGCAAACCAGTGTAGAGTCTCCCAATAGTGAACCTTTCTAGTAACCCCTCTTCCCTTTCCTCTGGCAATACTGAAACTTTATTCCACTCTCTCTCTCACCCTCCATCAAAGTCATTATATCAGTCTCTTCCTCTTTCTTTCTTTTCTTTATTTTATCAGAATACTCTACCTCATCTCCAGTCTCTTGATGCTCTCTCTCCAAATTCACAAGTTCCTCACTAACTTCCTATCACATTTCCTTTGCTCTCTAGAATATTTTCCCTCACCTAGAGAGTACTGAAAACCTGAAGTGAATGTCAGTCTTGAAAATGTGCTTGCTTTTAACCAAGTATAGTCTGAGGGCTCTTATGGAAGATGGCTGCTAATTCATTTGCTCTTCTTATAGGTAGTAATTAACAATGAAATAGATATAGTAGGCACAAGGTAACCAGAGCATCTCTGTCTGTTGTATGCATTGGCTGTACATATTGACTCTTATCCCTTATCTTGTGAGGTATTGGAAATCATAAAGGTCAATAATAAATCATAGTTGGGGAGTCAGCTGTTAAGCTGTATCCAAATAATATCCCAGCCAGAACAAGTAAAAAGACAAAAATTCCACACCCATCAACAAAGTTCCCTGACACTGAAAATGAGGAAAAAGGAAACAATTCTCCTCCTCAAACCCACTACTCCCCAGCTGAGGAGTCCTTTGATAGGGTCCTGCATGAAAAACTAGAAAAAAGTATCAACAGTCTGATTATTAAAATAATTAAAAACTTAAAAGATGGCTTAGGGAAAGAAATAGCAATTTGAGGAGCTAAGAGGCCACTTTGATAAAGAGCTAAACATTCTAAAGAGAGAAGTAGCAGACTCTTAGAATTGAAATATACAGTCAAACAAATTAATATTAATATCAGTGTAATATATATTAATATATAATATATATTTTAATATATAATTAATATATTAATATCAGTGTAAACTCAGTAGAAAATAGAACTTCGGTTTTCAAAGAATGAACTTCATATAACAAAGACAGGCTGAGCAATCTTGAATGGAAAGATAGACAAGAAAAAAAACTTACTGAACATGATTAGAACTTCAAAGAAGTGTGGGATGAGGTTAGAAGAAATAACATGAGAGTAATTGGAAGAGGAGAGAACATAGAACAACAGATGAATGGCATGAAGAACCTTCTCAATGAGATAGTCAAAGAAAATTTCCCCTATATCAGAATTGATACAAAAGTTCAATTTCAAGATGCCTAGAGGACATCAAATAGACCTAACCAAATGAGAAACTCACTAGGAAGCATAATATACAAATGAATAACTGAGAAATAAAAGAAAGAATTTTAAACACAGTAATAAAGAAAAAAACACCAAATCACATTCAGAGGCAGACTTATAAGGATTACTGTGGATTTCTCAGCTCACACAATAAAGGCCAGGAGAACATGGAATGATATCTTCCAAACATTGAACGAAAATAATTTGTAGCCCAAAATACTATACCCTGCAAAACTCAGCTTTAAATGTGATAGGGAAATACAATACTTTCATGATAACAGCCTATTAACAACATACATGAACACAAAACCATCTCTACAGAGAATATTCAAAGACAAACTTCAAATAGAGGAACAAGTTAACAACTCTCAAATCCCATAAAGAGAAGGAAAGTCAATAAATGCATAACTCACTAAAAGATATCCAAGATGGTGCAAAATGCAGCAGAGTTCGCAATGCCAGGGACCCAGAACTACATATCTATTCTAATAGTGAATGTGAATGGACTCAAATCCCCAGTCAAAAGACATAGTTTGGCAGACTGAATGAACAAACAAAATCCAACAATATGCTGCTTACAGGAGACACAGCTCACAGCCAAAAATAAACACAGATTGAAGGTGAAAAGTTTGCAAAAACCCTAGTAGGTTTATGGCCCAAGAAAGCAAGCCAGTGTTGCAATCCTTATATCTGACAAAATTAATTTTCACAAAAACAGAAGGCATAAAGAAGGTCACTACATCACAGTAAAAGAAACATTATATCAAGAAGACATAACAAGAGTTAACATTTATAACCCCAATAACAATCCTTCCAAATATTTGGAAAAAGTACTCAAAGACATTAAATCACTTATTAATTTCAACACAATGATACTGGGGGACTTTTATACACCACCATCAATAATAGACAGATCATCAAACCAAAAAGTCAATAAAGATGTCTGTAACCTGAACAACTCTATCAACCATTTGGACTTAACAGACATTTACAGAATATTCCATTCCAAATTGGCTGAGTTTACCTTCTTCTCAGCAGCACACAGATCCTTCTCCAAGTAGATCACATCCTAATCCACAAAATTATAAAGTTGAATAGAATATGAAAAATTAGTTTATACGAAGTGGTAAAACCTTAAACTAAAAAACCGAAATCATAACATGGAGGGAAATTGGTAATCTAAAAAAAATATTTGCAAACTTAATCTTTCTACATAGTAAATAAAAACGATTGCACACTTTTTAAAAACATAATAGTGAAATTGAAGGTTTTTTCCCTAAAATAGTTTACAGAGGCAATATTTCAAAATGAAAAACAATCTGTTATAATTTTTAAAAACTGAAAAAAGTCAATGCACATTTACATATGTAGAATTAGTAGGAAGGGTAGAAAGTGTATTACTTACTTAATTTGTCTCCAGTCACTCTAACATCACTGTAATAACTTTAACAGCATCACTAGGTAAAGCATCCTTGATGTTGATGTGTATTCAGAGCACAGAAACTGGATCTACTAATCATTTTTCTTGTCAAGAGTAGAAGATCTGCAAAGTGTATATTCATGAATGCCCCATAACTTAAAAAGTAATGCTCTTTAACTATACATAACTGACATAGCTGATAGAGTACTTAATTGTGTAAAATTTTAATTCTAGTATGTTTGTTAATATGATACTCTGTAATATTAATAATATGCACATTCACACATTAAATTTCTCAAACATTAAAGCATGTTACTTCTTGAAATTTTATATATGATAATTTTATTTCTTTTACCATATTTAAGGATGTCTGAAATTCTTTTTATGTAATTTTTTTTTGTTTTTTCTTTTTCCACACAGCTCTTTGGGTTTTTCCTTTGGTGAAAATCTCTAAATTGCATGGTCCAGGGTGAGAAGTTGTTGCTCAGTGCAAAGTGCTTAGGTTTAATTCTCAAAGTTATCAAAAAATGTGTGGATACATTGTCCATTGAAGAAATAAAGCACATATCTTAATTATTTTTTATTTCTCTCCTTCAAATATTTTGCTTAGTGCATTGCAAAATGATTCAAATATAAATCCAAATGGTTATTATTGACTGTTAAAGCTGGTTTCTGTAAACATTAGTAACCAAAAAAAGATGAAACAGGCAGTTTCATAATACAAGATCTAAAAGTATACTATAGAGATACGGTAACAAAAACAGCCTAGTGGTGGTACCAAAATAGGCATGAAGAGCAATGAGATAAGATAGAAGACTGAGGCAAACTCAGAAATCATAGCAAGACAATGTCTCAAAATAAAATAAACATGTGTGGCAATGTAGCTTAGTGGTACAGTGGCCCTGGGTACGTAACCACAACAACAGCAAGAAGAAGAAGAAGAAGAAGAAGAAGAGGAGGAGGAGGAGGAGGAGGAGGAAGAGGAAGTGGAGAGGAAGAGGAGGAGGAAGAGGAGGAGGAGGAGGAAGAAGGAGGAGGAGGAGGGAAGAGAAGGAGGAGGAGGAGGAGGAGGAGGGAAGAGAAGGAGGAAGAAGAGGAGGGGGAGGAGAGGAAAGAAAAAAGCAATTCGTCCAAAAGTGACCTAAAAATATCAAGGCACTCTTTATCCAAATGCCAGCTATTTTTTTTTCAAGAAACTGTAAAGTGTAAAGCTGCCCCTCAAATTTGTACTCAAGTTCAAGGAATCCATAATGCTACAAATAATTTTGAAAAATAATTGGAAATATTATAATTCCTGATTTCAAACTTATTCTCATTGTGCAATTCACAAAATATTAAGCACTCTGCTACTGGTATAAAAATGCAGCTATAGATCAAGAGACTGAAATCAAAGTTTCAGAATAAATCCTTCCATCTACAATCAGTTGCTTTTGGCAAAAGATGTCAAGATACTCCAAAGAGGGTAGTAATCTTATATACAGCAAATGGTTCTGGGATAACTGGAGATCCACATTGCAGAACATGAACTTGGAAGCTGTCCTCATGTCATAGATAAGAATTAAGCCAAAATAATCACAAGCTTTCATGTAGGAACTAAATCTTTAAAACTCTTAGTGAAAAATATAGAAAAGACTCTGTGACCTTGTTTTACACAATGGTGTCTTAGATATAATGTGAAATGCATTTACCTTTACGCATATTTACAAAGTACCAATTTTAAAAATAATGTTTAATAAATGGAAGAAAAACCAGTAGAGTAGAGGAAAGAGAACAGGGGGTGAGAAGGCAGGGTGGGGAGGGGAAATACTAGGGACTGTAATGGAGCAAACTGTATTCCATGCATATATTAATACGTGGAAATGAAGCTCATTATTATGTCTAAATACAATGCACTAATAAAAACATTTTAAAAACTAAAAGATCTGAAGCTACGTGTGGTGGCATGCCTCTGTCGTCTCACCTAATCAAGAGGCTGGGTCAGGAGGATCATTTGAGACAAGAAGCTTGAGGGCACCCTGAACAAGTCACAAGAACCCATTTTTTAAAAAAAAAAAAAGATGTCTGAAATGTTGCACATCACAGCTGGTATGGTTTGAATGTGAGGTGTCCCCCAAAAGCTCATGTTTGACAATTCAAGAATGCTTGGGGGAAAAGATGGGGCTGTGAAAGACTTGACCCAATCAGTGAGTTAAGGAGATTAACTCCATGGTAGACGAGTATGGTGTGCCTGGAGGAGGCAGGTCACCGGGGACGTTACTTTGGTGTATGTATTCTGTATTTGGTGTGGAGTTTCGCTCTCTGCTCTCCTTTTTATATGATGCCTTGAGCTCTCTGCTCCCTGATTGTCATGTGAGCTGCTTCCCTCCTCAAGCCCAGAAGAACAGAGCTGGCCTCCTATGGACTAAGACCTCTGAAACCATGAGCCCTAAAAAATCTTTTTCCTCCTAAAATTGTTGTCAGGTTTTCATTCTCAGCAATGAAAAAGCCGACTAAAAAAAAAGATACTGCCAAAAACTTAAAAAGTCAGTCCAAAAGAACATATATTTAAATTATATAAACCACTCTTGAAACTCAATAATAAAAATGGCCTAATTAAAAATTCACAAAAGTATATAAATAAACATTTCTCCAAGTAATATACTCAAATGCAGTTAGCCTATGAAAAGTTGTTCTGCATCATTAGTCATTTGGAAAATAATAAAGTCACACTTTAAAGGTCTAAAAAAAAGAAAATTCCAAAACTTACAAAGCATTGGCAAAATGTGAAGTTGGAACCCTTCTATACTGTTGATGGTAATGTAAAAGGTAGCAGATTTTGGGGGAAACTGGTGTGTTTTCAAAAAGTTTAAATATAGAAGTGTTATACGACCTGGCAAATCCACTGCAAGGTATATTCCCAAAAGAACTGAAAATATACTCTCACAAAAGCTTTTATAAGATTTTCATAGCAGTATTATTCATAATAGTTAAAAGGGGGAAATATTCAAATACCCTTCAACTGATGAATGAAAACACAATGTCAAATATTTGTGTGATGGCATATTATTTTAAGTAATGGAAAGAATAAAGAATTGAAATGTGCTATGACATGAACATACCTTGAAGGTGTTATGATATTTGAAAAAATGGTAATAAATGACAATATGCTTTATGATTAAATTCTTATAACATATCCCAAATAGGAAAATTTAAAGAAACATAAAGTAGAAATGTTATCTTGTTCTGGGAATCCTGGAAGGAAATGGGAATTTCTGCTAAGGGATGAGAGGTTTCTTTATAGAGTGATTAAAATATTCTAATATTAAGAATAAAATACTTGAATACACTAAATAACATTGAACTGAACATTTCAAATAAGCAAACTGTATATTATGTGAATTATATCTCAGTAAAATTGTTAATCTTTTATAAGAAGTATTTTTGCAGGCTTAGGTCAGATATATAAAATCCTTAGTTTAAAAAATAAAAAAAAATGAAGGCTGGATTGGTGGTTCAGCGTTTTGGGCGCTTGTCTAGCAATCACAAGGACCCAGGTTCAAACCCCAGCACCACATACACAACTAAGTTTTGGAGAAAATAAGGCTATGTGGAAAAACTAAATAAAGTTGTCTCTGTCTCTCTCACTGTCCCTCTCTCTTTAAAAAAAAAGAAAAAAGAAAAATGAATGGTTTTCTGCCCATGTCATGAATGTAGCAACATAAGCATTTGGCTAGATATTTTAGAATAAATATATAACTTTCAATCATGTATTTTTCTATTTGAAAATAATTTTATAAAGCTGCTTTCAATTTCATGAGTAGCAGTGGTTGTTGAGACTGTTACTTAAGTTGGTGAAACCATATTTGAAGACAGTATCCATCAATTATCTACAGATATCCTAGGATGTTACATTTGTAATATTAGTGTGTTAGTCAAGGTTCTTCAGATAAATGGAACCAGTAAAATGTTGCTGCTAGACTGAGTGTTTATGCCTTCCATCCATGTGTTGAAATCATAATCCCACTACGAAGATATTACAAGGTGGAGAATTTGGACTATAATTATGTAATGAGGGTAGAGTCCTTGTGAACAGGGCTAGTAACTTTATAAAAAAGACCACAGAAAGCCCCCACTTCTGACAGTTGAGGACATAGAAGAAAGCTGGTCATCTGTGAAGCAGGAAATAGGTCCTCACAAGATACCAAATTTGCCAGCATTTTGATATTGAACTTCTCAGTCCCAAGGATTATGAGAAATAAATTATGTTTATAAGCCAGCCAGTCTATGGTAATCTGTTATAGGACTCTGAATGGACAAAGATTTGAATGTGTATGCTATACATTTATGTGTTTTTGTGTTATATGTACACATACATATTTATATGTTTATGTACATACAAAAGAGCCTTATTACAGGTTATTAGCTTAAATGATTATGGAGTTGAATAAGTGTTAAAGTTGATAGGATGAATCATCAGCTGGATACCAGGAGAGCAGACAGCTTTGTTTCAGTCTCAGTCTGAAGGCCTAGGAACAAGAAGAGCTGAAGGAGAATCCCCATATGAAGACCAGCAGGCTGGAGGAGCAAGAAGATGATGTTTCAGTTTAAGATCAAGGACAGGAAAACAGATATCATCCCAGGACAAAGGCGGTTAAGTGGAAAATAATTTTCTCTTTTTTTTTTTATTTTACCTTTAGCTGTAAGGTAGAGCCTGGATATTTCAGCACTTCATTTAGGAATGTTCTTCTCAGCAGGCTCCAGATCCCAGCAAGTTCCCATCCTTCCCAATTAAACTCTGTTTCTCATGAGCCACATTTATTTTATTCTTTGAAACTCATTTAGTTATAACAACCTCATCCTGCATTCCTACTTTTGCTTGTTCTACTACAGTTAATAATTTTGGTTTTATAACATATATGAATTGTTTTGATCCTAATCATTTAAATTTGTGAGTACATGCAGTTCTTCAATCCTTGCTCTTAAGTCCTTTACTCAATTCATTAACAAGGATTTGGAATAGAAAATGCCTTGAAACTGACAATTTCTGTGATAGATCTGGCCAGAAATCAGAAAATCTCACTTATCAGGGTGACTCTGCCAGACACCTTGTGGTGACCATAGCCTGTGTTCCTCACAGGGGTTCTGTGGAGCTGATGCTGCTATCCCCACTATTCAGGAAGGGCATGCAGCTGAAGAGCAGCTGGGAGATATCGCAGCTGGTTTTGGAGATGAGGCCCATCTTCTGCAGGTCATGTTTCTAGCCGTGATTCTCCTCCTTCCCACTTTGGCTCCTTTACCTACTCAGTGCCCAAGTGCTGCCTCCGTCATGACCTTCTTTCGTCTTTGTCTTTCTACAGAATACCTTTTTTTCCTATTTGGAAATAAAGGAGTAAAAGATGAAAAAACAAGGATCCTGTCCTGAGGTAACAAATAGGCTTATTATTTATTTAATGAAATAACCACATAGGCAATTTGCATTTTCTAAATATTTTTAAATGAATAAATGAAAGAAATCAACTTCAGTTTAGGCTAAAGAAAACGTCAGTTCCTCTATCCCTATTTTTAGTTAAATAGATACTAATGATACTAATAGATACTATTTTCATATTTCAGCAATATCTGAATTTACTTTTCACTCATTAGTTTTTCCCCCATTGTCCATTTCCTTTATTTACTATAGACTTTACATTCATATACATTAGTTTCAGCAAGTGTCCAAATGAAGAAACGAAGCCTCAATTTGGGAAGCTATCAGAAGAATCTGGAGAGAGAATACACTGCCTCCATCAGTTGTTTTTAGAAGTGATTGATGATGTAGTTCACTAATTATTTGCACAGGTGATGGTTCAAATATTAACATTATAATAAACATCCCATTTTGAACTTGCATGCCAGCTTTTAAATATAAATGAAAGCAAGCGATTAGCTGTAAATGTACATTAATTATACATCAGCTCACCAGAAACTGATGGCCAGGCCTGAGATAACACATCAAAGTGATGAACATGAGTGCATGTTTCCACAGTTCATGTAGGAACTGTGACTCGTGTTTCTATTTATTTTTGAATTTGATTGATCTATGTCCTTTTCAAATCATTAATACACTTACTGCATTCATTCCTTTTCATTCCTGATTGATCTGAAGCAGTTCAGATAGTGTCAAAATAGATACCACTTGTGCTTTCCTGAAGCCTTAGAAAAAGCCAAATATTTGAGAGGCATAGAAACTCAAATATATTCACTTTTTTTCTTTTCTTATTATCATGAATTTCTGCTTTTACAAAAGAACTAGTTTATATAGTCTTAAATCAATATAGTTCAGCATTTTAAGCTAAGCAGGAGTGCTTATTCAGGAGATTTTTCAAAACCTGAAATACGGAGTAAGTTTTAGAAAAATAAACTTTAAAAGTAATACATTGGACTGGGATATTGTTCAGTGGTAGAATACTTGCCTAGCATGCAGGAGGCCCTGGATTCAATCCTCCTACACTGAAAAGAAAGTATCCTTACTGATACTTGCCCAATGAAGGTGATTGCCCTTAATTTACTTATAGCACATATCTGTAATCTCAGCGGCTCAGGGAGTTGAGGCAGGAGGATTGCAAATGCAAATTGGCCTCAGCAACTTACCAAGGCCCTAAGCAACTTAGTGAGACCTGTCTCAAATTAAAAAATAAAGTGCTGGGGAAGAGGCTAAATGATTAATTGCCCCTGGGTTCAATCATTGATATAAAAACGAAAATAAATATCTTGATCATTCTGAAAAGTCATAAAATAGGTTAGACTTAATAACAAAAGTTGTGAAGAAGACACAGGATAATCTTAACATTAACATCTAGTCATTAAATATTTGATTATCTTATATTTAATACAGGTAACACAGGATGTGGAAATATTTAAAAAGAAGAAAAAAAGAATGGACCAACTTTGCCTGCCAAAGAGCATCCAGCAATATGATTGTGACCTAGGGTTCTCCATCTCTGTAGCAGGTGTTATAATGAGTCCCCTACCTCACTGTTCTTACTGAACACATTTCTTAAACATCATTTCCTTAAAAAAAAACATGTAATTTTTTCCTTCAATGTATTAATCCACAGTTGGGGTGCATTTAGCTAATTTAGTTCAGAATAACCTCTATTTGCTTCTTAGCACATTTAATAATGTATTATGTAAAGTTCTCAATCTTCAAGAAAGGGTCAAGAAGAAACAAATAATGTCCAATTATCATGTAATTGTTTCACTTACTGAAACAATTACTGATATATTTATTTTTTGAATGGAGATTTTTTCACTTTTAAGCTAAATTTCTGATTCTATTTAATATCATATTCATGAGAAATATGCTAATGTATTAATAGGAATAGTAGGTTAAAATATGGATTTCATTTTTATCACACAAAGAAAAATTCAGAGGTAGAATTTCAAGCTTGACTGGCAGCACCATAGTAGTAAAATCAGGATGAAGCACTTTGATATATTTTTTTTAATTGTCCACCAGTGCCATGTGTCTGTTGTTTCTTAGCCACAGAAAGACTGCTTGAATTCTAATATGTAGTTTTCCTTTTCCTTGTTTATAAAGAAGGGAAAACCCAGATCATACCAGTTTCTTGTCCCTGGAGCTCAATATTAAAATACTTCTGTAAGCCCCTACAATGTAAAAACTTATATTTAAGTATCAATACACAGAAATGTATCACATCAGCAGACTCAACTGCAAAATGAGGGCTGGGGAAATACTAATTTTTTTTCTGAATTTTTTTGCTTTATAGCAAAATAAAGATTCTAATAAAAAAAGGTGAGACTATGTCTACCTTATATCCAACAAAAATCTAGATAATGTATATAAAGGAAGGCTGATCAAGGATTTAAAATTAAACACAAAGCAGATAATCACTGTCTATAAAATATCCCTTAGTTTCTCTGGTCTTAGTCACATGAACAATACTGGAGTGGCATGACATGGAATAGAATGGAAAATTTTTTTATGAATCAGATATATGTCACAAATGTGTACATCAGCAGAGAGTAGAATAGTAAGGAAAAGCTATAAGAACATAGTCATAAGTGACATGTAGAAGGCACATTTCTGTTTTAGTTAATTCTCTGGATAATTGAAAATTCTTGAAACATTTTTAATTTGACAGCTTACTCTATTTGACTTAATTGTAGTTTAATAATCAGAGAACATTGTGAAATATTAAGAATAAGAGAAATATGCCATGTTGTGTAAGAGACAATTTATTTTAGTGTATACAGTGAAATCTAAGATCATTATAGCAATGTTGATTTGGTTTTTTTTTCCATTTCCCATTTTTGTATGTCATAGAAGCATATTTCTGTGAAAGCACACCATCTCAGTTATTATAAATGCCCAAATGGCTTCTAGTTTAGTAGTTAGTTCCTTTCCCTTACAAGCTTATACTGACTTTGATCAAACTCCACATTATGGTGGTATTTGAAATCATTACATGATAATTGAGAATTATGTGTTTCTTCTTGACTCTTTTTTGAAAATTAAGAACTTTACATAATACATTGTTAAATATACAAAGAAGCAAATAGAGTTTATGTGGAACTAAGTTAGCCAAATATATCCAAACTGTGGATTAATACATTAAAAATAAAATCACATTTTTAAAGGAGATGATGGTTAAGAAAATCAGTACATAGTTTTTATTGTTTAAAAAGTAAAGAAAATACTTCACTAAGGTGATCTAAAACCAATTTTTTTCTATTAAACAATTCTTAGGCATATGTTAAATTTAAAAACTTAGCTAGTCTCAATATTTAATTGCCATTTCTTTACTAGTAAATAATCTTACGTCTTAAGAATAAGCTCATATCTATTCATATCCAAAAGTCTCATTTTCTCTAAAATATATGTCAAAAAAAAGTTCTGAAAAAGAGGCATGTGTTGCTCCTCAAACAAGTTAGCAACATTCAGCATTATTGTCATATAACAAATCAGCAAATATGAGTAATGTGTATAAATATTTTGAAACCATTTTTTGAACAGATCTATTTTATGATATTTAAAAGAAGCATAGGATAGTAAAGTTTTTAAATTTTATGTCTATTTTTTCTGATTTAAGCTGTTATGCATTCTCAAATGCTTTATCATTCTTGCAAAAACTTACATCTTTATGAATGCATCTTGAAAATTATTTTCACTATTTAATTTAATAAGACCAGTCAACTTAATGATATTTAACAGGTTTTATTATATTCTGATTCTGCTTAAAGATAATAAATATCCTTTCTATTTGCTTCAAAACTTTTAGAGTAGACAATTAGAAGCAAGACAGCTGTGTGTTTCTTGCCTACAATACTAAGAGGATTCCTTTTCTTTCTCCATCAAATGTCGTTATCAAATACATGAACTGAGTTTACTTGTGTTAAAATAACTCTATTTAATGCAATGAGATAGTTTTTTAATTTGAGCACCTAGCATAGTATCACATAAATCTCCTCTGCTTGTTTTATTAAAAGTAGTTCAATACTAATTACTTTGCTTCTAAATTTTTGGGGTCTCACAGATGATGTGTGTATATATATATATATATATATATATATATATGTATCTATTTCATTTTCAAAGAATAATAAAAAGTAATAAAAACAGTTTGCATAATTTTCAAGAATGTGCAAATGTGTTAAACCGCTAATGAATTATTCAATGTTGTGCATCCTTGGAAGATGTTCAGATTTTAATGAGACTCTAATTTGAAATTCATACTGAATTATATTATTTTATTCTGTTGATTTTGTTGAATAGTGTTCATTATAAATAACAAAGCAATTTTCTATATCTTGCAATTAGAGAAACTACTTATTTTCGCAATTCTTATACCTTTCGTTCCAGAATCTTTGCATTGATAAGATAAAATAAATTAATTATTTCAGCGCAAAATATGTGGAACTCTTCCCATTTCAGTTATGCTTTTACTCAGAAGCTATGCATCAAATGATGGCATAGAGCCCAATTTTAAATGTGTCATCGCTCTTGGTTATTTTAGTATGTCTCTCTCTTGAGCTGCCTGGCTCAGATTAAGCTTGGAAACTGCTGGTTGCACAAAGCTTTACTTCATATTTTTCAGAAGTACAGAAAATATCTCTTTTATTCCTTTTATTGATGTAATGACATTAGGATGTATTTAGGTGGTTCCAGCATTCAACACTATGAAGAAAGATTGTTAAAAATGCAAGTGTGTTTTTGTTTTGTAATTTTTACACACAGATCTCATTAAAGAAGTAAAAGACAGAATAATAATAATATGAAAAATTAAAAACTAACAATAACAGCCTTGCTTAGACATGGCATTCTGTGGACTAGGGATATTATTTTTTCCACTTTATTGGTGATGAGCTGGGGTAGAGACAGTGAAGTTCCTCACCCATACTGTACTCAGCACTTTAGCAAAAGAGAAGTCCCATCCCACGACTGTGGTCTGTGAGCCATGCTGAGAGTGCGTTCCACTAAGTTGAAGCCATTATTTTACTTTACATTGATGTACTTTAGATGAAGTAACACCTGTGCAATAATTTATGTAACATTCATGAATAATCTTACCAAATTACAGAACATCAGTTGTCTCACAGACTTTAATTATAGCCTGTTTTAAGAGTTTTGAAAATACTTTTCTTGAAGATTTATCCAAGACTGATTTATGCTGGCTGGCAACACAATTTTCAATGAGACTGTTACTCACTTTAATCTTTGGATTGTTTTCTATAAGAGGATAGATTATAAAGATGAACTATAAATAGATTGAGCTATACTCTATTGGGAGATATGCCTGACACTTGATTATAAAATATTGGTTTTAAGCATTAAGTATTAAAAAGATGGTTCCAAAATAATTTTTAATTTTTATCAATTCTGTTTTTGTAAATTAAAAAAAATGTTGACTTAATTTTTGTAATTTCTTACATTATTTTTAAATAATAGGAATCTGATAAATACCAGCTTACTCCTGTGTTCCTGTACATTACAAATGCTATAAAATATTTATGGTTGGTAAAGTTTTATATTAAATGAAAATAATGTATCTACCATATTTCTAGTAAAATGTATGTTTTCTGACTCACGTGGCAGATTAATAATGTATGGATTCTATATACTGGTTTTGGCTGTTGGTAAAGTAATGTGCTATATATCAAATTTCTCATATTTCCTTATCTTTAATTAGTTGGAAAATAATAACACAAGGACAATGTTATTTCTTTAATCAATGGAGAGTTGAAAGTGATGCATTACATTATCCAAGCCCTTCCCACAGGTTTACAGTTAGTACAGTGTATGGAGAAGTGAGAATTCTAGAAGCTAGGTCAAATGCAGCCATTTCTCTGCAAAGAGAAGGCAAAGAGCGATAACGGCATTGAGAAAGAGCACTGAGTGTGCTTTTATGGAATCCTCTGGTCAACTCTTCACCATCTTTTATCTTTGATCACTCTTCTTTCTTTATAACTGATAGAACAAAATTTAAGCCAACCCCCATATGAGGTAATCACTATTTATTCTTAAAAACAGGGTTGATACTGTGGTATTTTAAAATTAAAACAAACACATAGTAAATTAAACAATTTGTAATTTCCTATTTAATTTTTACAAAATGATTAACTTTGTCACCTTGTTCTCCATTCTGCATAAGCACTCAGCTTCTTATGCAGTGGCCTACACCAGTATTAGACTGTTCTACTGATGTGGGCTTGACACTGGAACATGAGTGCCTTGTTGGAAACATTAGCTATATTAATTATTGTAAGATATTACAATAATAATAAGATATTGTCATATGCTTTAATTTCACTATATTTCATTTCTCATATGGGAAAGTGAAAGCATATACTTAATATTGTGGAACTACTCCAACATAGTATTACAGAAAATTTAAAATAGATTTCGCTGTACATTATTATTCCAATGTTATTTGTCTGGGATGCTTACAACTCATTCTTAAATGCAATTAAACTTCATTCCTTTGCTAATGTGTTGCTATGAGTATGAGAAACTAATTCATTTTGCCTTCTTGTCAACAATTTTGTCCTCCAAGTTTGGACTTCCAAGATCCTAAACAAACATAATTCTGCACCAACATTATTTGGATTCTAGCACCTTGTGATTATGACTTCTTCTGCACACAGAATTCACTTCAAGTATACAGATTAAAAACCTGATTTGGAAAGGAAAAATTGAACATGTTCTGCTAAACTTTGCCCAAGGATCACACACATCAAGCTTACATGTAGAGTAAGATGTGGAACCTAAACAAGAAAAACACTAGTAAATATTTTCTTGAAAATCTTATATGTTATTTAAGAAAAGCAAAAAAAACCTCTAAAAAACAAAAATAAATAACAACAACAACAAAAAAAAAACTACTTGGTTTTTCATGTAAAATCCCTCTCAGACTCTAAAGAATGGATTTTGTCTCCCTGCCATCCATAGATCTCAAGTGCCTACCATTCACCATTCATTCTAGATTCTGGAGATAGCACATAAGGAAAACTAAATCCCTATCACTCTAGTTGCATTATATGGATTCCTGAGAATGTGTAGACTAAATAAACCCTGCCTACTGCCTGCTGCTTTTATTCTTTTGCAATTTAATTTACCTCAAACTACTTCCACCTCCACTCATCCTTACCTCATCTCTCAAAATATCATATCTTTATACCAATTTCTATTACTACCACAGAATCCTAGCCAAATTTCTGCTGTAGTTCACATTCCAATACCTGAGGTATTTGCAAACTGCCTTTTATATTGAATCTGTAGGACTTGTGATGGAATTGACATGAATTTGTAATTTGTTAACCTGGAAGGAAAAACACTAATCTCTCTCTGTTCTGTAATTATGGTTCCAATACTTTGCACACTAGGTTGTTAAGAGTGAGTAAATATCAATTTCTCTTGATCAACCTGGAATCCCTCAATAGTCTAAATGGTACTGCATTGGTAGCTTTCTTTCAGTTATTTAGATGTCTTAATTGAAGTTATTAAACTCAAACTACTTCCCAATTAGTGAATAAACTCTGCTCCAATTTTTTGAGTACCTTGGTGATATGGCTGTGCTAATAGAAAAATCCTTAGCACTTAGACCACATTAAGTAATTAGAAATATTTATTTAGTTGTTTGATGTGGCATGGGAAAATGATCTGGCAAACTACAGAATGCAAAACATATGGATTTGAGAAGGACTAGCTGCATCAGTTCAGACACTGTTTATTTTTAAGTCCCATAAACGTTATTGGCACAGTTTTAGGCCTGGAAAACAAAATGGGGCACAGTTGGGTTGTTTTGTTTGTTTGTTTCCTGGTGTATCTCACAGTTTAGATGCATAAGAGGTCTTGAAATTTAAATCAAACAAACACA
>PVKS010011688.1:0-55938 GCA_004027875.1 Aplodontia rufa | reverse complement strand
AAAGGCAAGGGATTAGGGGATGGGAGGAGGGAGGTAGATGTTGCGGGGGGCGGATATTGAACAAACTGTATTGCTGAATTGTGTGCATCTAGGGATATGTGACAACCAATCCCAACATTATGTAAAACTATAATGCACTAATAAAAATAAATGGAAAAAAAGAACATTACAGCAGCACTGTTGGAAATTGCAGTCCTGTTGTCTTTGTGGTCACTTTGATTTTAAGAAAATTTTTACGTATAATGTTCAGACTAATAGATAGTAGACCATGTTTAAAAAGGCAAGTCATGAGGGGCTGGAGTGGTGGCTCGGCGGTTACAGAGCTTACCCAGCATGCGTGAGTATGCGGGTTTGAACTCTAGCACCACATACACAACTAAGTCTTAGAGTAGCAAAAGCCACATGAAAAACTAAATAAAATATTATTTCTCTCTCTATCTCTCTCACTGTCCCTCTCTCTTTAAAAAAATAAATAAAATTAAAAGACAAGTCATGTGTAAGAATTAACTTGAAATGCTAGACTCAAAAAGCCAAGCCTCTCTTTGTGGTTGAGAGATAGTTCTGTCAAACTGAAGGTATCCAAGATGTCCTTAGGAAATTCACTGGAAGTCTGAAGTAGAAAAAGGGGTGGTAGGCTGAAACCACAGGACTGCAGTCTGTGCTACTTACCTGTTCTTGTTTTTCATTCTGTAGTACTGGGGTTGGAACCCAGGGTCTTGCATCTGTTAGGGAAATGCTCTGCTACCAGTTCACTCTGCTGCACTTTTTTCCCCTTTATGGTATGAGGGATTGAAGCCAAGGGTGCTTAACCACTAATCCACACCCCCAGCCCTTTTTATTTATTTTGAGACAGGGTCTTACAAAGTTGATTAGGGCCTAATTTGCTGAGGTTGGCTTTGAACTTGTGAGCCTCCTGCATCAGCTTCTTGAAGGACTGGCCTCCGGTATTTTTTGATTGGCCTCTATGTTTTTATTCTATGGGTAAATGGCATATGCCTGGATTCCAGAAATAAGAAATGGCAAAGCTTAGAAAAACAAATAAAAAGCAATTATATAGTTGACCAGATTCAATTTTTATAAATCATTTGAATAGTATACCTGATAGTTATATTAATTGAAGTACAATTAGGAAAGAGAAGCCACATCATAATGTGAACAGGAAAATTTAATATGAAGAAGTATTATTATTGTTATTTTTGTGTGGTACTAGGGATTGAAGCCAGGGCTGCTCTACCACTGACCTACATCTCCAGCTCTTTTTTGGTTTTTATTTTGAAACATGGTCTTGCTAAGCATCCAAGGCTGGCCTCAAACTTGCAATCCTCCTGTCTTAGCCTCCTGTGTAATTGGGATTAATATACTTACCCCACCACACCTGGCTATAATTACATAAATTCTTTATATAAAGTAAATACAATTATAAAAAAATCTAGTAAGTAATCATATTTATATAAATTTAATAACTCATAAACAACAAAATACACAAATGTATAAAATATTTCAATGTATTTATATAAGTATATATATAGTGGATAAAATATAAAATAAAACTATAAAATATAAACAAATGATTTAATAGATAATTATTTATTATATAAATAAAAATATAAACAAAGATTGGCAAGTAAAAAGTAAAGAAAAATTCTATAGAAAGCATAAAAGGACCTGCTTCATCCTGCAAGGCTGAGAAGAGTGATCACCCAAGAGCCTCCCCTTTGCCTGCCTTGCCCTGCAGTGAGGAGATCGGGTCTCACTGGAGATGGCACTGCCATGCTCACTGAATGGCGGATGAGTAGCTCTGGTGCCATGCTGGCAAAATGTATGAAATCCATTCTTGGAATTTTGGGAAAAATCTAACCTCTTAGGGTACCATGGAAAAGCTGCACATGGGCAGATTTCTCTCTAGAGGCATTCCACTAAAGCTGCTGTCCCCCCAAAGGGGGCTGTGGCCTGCCATGCACCCTAGGAGCTGAAACCTGGAGAGCAACCTTGCTACAGGTGCTGGACAGGAAAACACGAATGAACCAAAAAGCAGGATGTTTTCTTCCCGTTCTCTCCAGCATTCTCCACTGACAAAGCTTAACATCAAATCACTTGGCAAAAGAAAATATATTTACAGGGTCCAGATTCATTTTCATAGATGAGGCAAAAAAAAAAAAGTGAGCATTTGGAACTAAAAGTCAGTAAAATCAATAGCTAGTATAAGAAGTGATTGATTATGAAACAACTTCAGGGGCTAGGGCAAATCACTGCTGGTTGTTAGCACCCACATAACTGTCCAGTGCGAGCTCCTCTAGATCTGCAAGCTGTCATTTGCCCCCCAGACAGCAGGAATTCCCAAAGCGTGGATGCTGGGCCATCAACAAACATCACCATCACCTCAGAATGTGTTTGAAGTGCCAATTTTGGGGCTGGAGAGGTGGTTCAGTGGTAGAGCGCTTGCCTGGCATGCGTGAGAACCTGGGTTCAAACCCCAGCACCACCTACACAACCTAGTGGAGGAAAAATAAAAAAATGCCAATTCTAACACGCTACGCCATACCTACAAAATCAGAAACTCTGGGGCTGGGGACCAGCAACCTGTTTTAACAAGATTTCCAAGTGACTCTGATACATTTACTAAGACTGGGAATCATTGTCATATGCATTAAATTACAGGAACTTGGTTGTTCAAGCTTGAAGAAGGGTCAATAAGAATTACTTACTCATGAGAATTTTTGTCTCTTTTTAAATCTTTTTTAAAAAATGAGTTTGAACGTATGCCATCATCCAATTTCAGAACACCTTCTGCACATTTTGAATTTTGAGGGTTAGTATATGTGAGAATAGTATGTGACTTTATGACTGGGCAAAACCCTTTGTTTTCTCTTTTTTGGTACTGGGGATTGAACCCAGAGGCACTTAACCACGTCCCCAGCCTTTGTGTGTATGTATGTGTTTTGAGACAGGGTCTTACTAAACTTCCTAGGGCCTCACTAAGTTGTTGAGGCTGGCTTTGAACTTGCCTCAGCCTCCTGAGTCACCGAGTTTACTGGTGTGCACCATTATGCCCAGGATCTACTTTTAATCTTGAAGAAGACAACTGATTTCTCTAGCATCTGGAGCATATTATCATGTCAATAATTCTGCACTGATGACACACTTCCGGATTCTTGGACATGAACACATCAGATATGTTCACTTTGGTAAGACTATTTTTTTTTTGATACTGGGCATTGAACCCAGGGGTGCTTTGCCATTGAACCATATGCCCAGCTCTTTTAATTTTGAGACAGGGTCTCACTAACCTGCTTAGGGCCTCACTAGGATGCTGAGGCTGGCCTTGAACTTATGATCTTCCTGCCTCAGCCTCCTAGTCACTGGGATTACAGGTGTGCACCACTGTTCTCAGCTTTCTCCTCTCCTCCTCTCACTCCTTTCTATCCTTCCCTTATTATCTTTTAAATGAGTTTATTCTTAAGTTACAACAGACTTCAATGTAACACTTCATTGTAATTCTAGACGGCAAAAGATGCTATAGCAGAGAATCTGATGCTTAGAAAGCAATTGAATTAACCATCACCATTTTAATTTCAGATTGAAAGTCTTATCTTCCTCATCCATCTCCTTGGCCTGTGTCTTGGGTTGTTTCAGGGGCACCTTGCAACCTTGGCATCTGTGGCCCCTACCCGAGACCTTGCTCTGAGAGCCCAAGATATTTTGTTTTTAATGTTCTCTTATCTGTAGGTCATGGTACCCTGATCAGGGCCCCAAAGGTGCCATTGCAATCCTCATCCATTTTTGTGTGTGCACAGAAGTGAAAAATAATGCTAAACCTGCCTTTCTATATCCTTACTTTTTCCTGCCTCTCCACCATTGATGGAAGCATTGAAAGAACAGTTACAGCCACAAACTCAAGGTCAGCACAGGCAATGTCACGGAGCTCCCAGCAGCTCACCACTGCGCCTTCCCCACAGCTAACCTCATGAGTTGGCTTGCCTCCCTGACTTGGGTCCAAAAATCCAGAATAGAAAGCTTCATTTTTCCCTGACACAGCTCTCGCCTTTCCAGGCTCCTTCATTTGCTGTCTACAAGGCAGGGATTGGAAGATAATGTATGCTAGCAGGCTATTTTCCTGCTATTCTTTGCTCTAAAATGAAAAGATACGCGTTCATGCCTGTGCGGTGTTGGGACTGTAGCCTGGCCCTGGTCCCACCCCTTGCTAGCTGCGTCGTGTTGGACAGGTGACCACTCTGGTTTCAATTTCCATATTGAGAAACAGAGCATTGGAGCAGCTGATACTGCTCCAATATTTTATAGTTCTATGTAATATCACAAGCTTATCCTTAAAAGGCAATTGGTGAGCTTGAATTTCATCCATTACATGTGACAGACTGTGCACTTGAATCTCAAGTTTATGCATAATAATAGTCCACCTTTTAATCTCCTTCCATGTTTAATACTAAGTACAATGAAGCTCCCCTGCAGCAAATTCATCCTAAAGGGATTGAAATTTATGTACAGAAAGGAAGACTTCCGCAGATTTGCTCCTTGTCAAATATTAGCTATATTTTTCTAGATTTGATGTCACCATGAACTTCTTTGATGAAGAGTAACTGTATGTGAAACAACAAATACAGAAATGAAGCACTGGAATTTTTTATTTCAAATTCCTGATTTATTTCTCACTAACAACAGTAAGAAGATACTTATATATTTCCAAAGTTATCTCAGTGCTTCCATTTTTAATACCTGTTGTTACCCCCCACCCCCATAAGATAGGCCTTCTCTGACCTTTCACAAGCTCAAAGAAAAGTCAAATGTAATGACTCTCCACCACCAGAGCCATCCTCTATAGGGTAGAAGGGGAGAAGAGGGCATTTCTGAAGTTCTTAAGTTGGAGATGCTAGAGAATTGGCTCAGTGGCAGAGTGCTTGCTTGGCATGCGCAAGGTCCTGGGTTCGATCCTCAGCACTGTGTACACAAATAAATCAAGGAAAAACAAACAAACAAACAAAAAGATAAAAAAATTAACTCTCTCTGAAAAAAAGAAATGAAGTTGGAACCCATATATGGGTTCTATCCTAAAAACAACAACAAAAACTATTAAAATAATGATGGAAATCACAACAACCCAAGCTTGATAAAATCATGGCCAGGGAGGGTATGGAGAAAAAAGCTGTGGTATATACTTTTGGTTACTTTCCTATTTCCTCTTTTTCTTACTAAAAAAAACCTTGATTTGGTCTCTGACAACATTATAAGGCAATGAATCAGTCACAACTGGTCTGAATTTACCCTGGCATCTCTTCCCAGCCTCTCATGCAATGACAGGTCAGGATATGGGCCCTGTTCTGCTGGGAAGTAAGGGTAGAGTTGCTGAGAAGCTAGATCAGAGCAAGCCTTGGCATCATATCAAGGATTTAAGCTTAATCGTTAACCTAAAGATTAAACTGACTCTGGCTCTTCAGAAAGAGTCAGTTTTATTTATTTTTCATCAGGTTTTTGTTCTTCAGTCAGTTAGTTGTGGACGTGGTTTTGGGGATCCTTGTGCATGCCAGGCAAGTGCTCTACAACTGAGTCACCACCCCAGTATTGATATTCCCATCTCAAAAGAGAAAACCAAGATGAATAGCTTCACAGGTTTCGTTTTGTATATTCTTGTAGTGTGTGGTAAAATAGAACTCAATCTTCACCAAGTACAATTTAGTTTGAAATAAAGAAATGAGAGCAGATCAAATGAGTCAATGTAACAATATATTTTATAAGAAGTGATACAATTGAGGGCATGTGGTTGTTATTAATAAAAAAAAGTTGACTGGTACATAATTTAAAGTCCAGCACCGAAAGTGGCATTAAGACATCACACAATTCTGATTTCCTGCTTTTGCTTTTCAAAGAAAGGCCCCTGAGAATTACATATGATTGAAACAACTGCTAACTTTTGTGATTTTAGACCAACGGTCCTATGAAGTCAAAGGAAATTTCCTTTAATACATCAAATACGATTATATTAATACCATGTGTTTAATACAAAGTATCAACGCCTCACATGGTATTACACAGTATTACTATAATGGCATTAGATCATAGGGAAAAAAAAAAACACCTCACCACAACAAAACGCAAAAACTCCAGTACTGTAGTAAATTGTTCTAGTCAATTTGACTGCTACTCCTGGTAATGCTATTTTTTGGATGTGGTGAGTATTGCTATGAGATGATAGAAAGAAGCATTTTCCAAATCATGGGTTAAAAATTAATATTAACAACAATTAAAAAACAAAAAAAAATCACATTACATAATATGTAAGGACAACATGTCATAGTCCCTGATGTGCGAGCATATATACACATACACACACATATACACACACCTACATTCCAACTACACATACACACAAATACGTACACACAATGGATTACATATATATTGAACTGTGATGTGATCTTTATTTTTATTCTACGTTCTAGTCAGGAAAGTTTGACAATCATTGTCATAGATGGCCTGCCTTATTGTTTGTGACCTATCTGTGCCCTTCTTAGAGTGACAGCAAGTCATCAAGGTAGATTCCAGTTCATTGGCATGGATATTTGTTGTTCCTCATGTTTAAAAAACTATGTGACAATAAAATAAACACAGAAAACAATAGCTGTCAGTGTACCACAGTACATACTGTATCTTAGTTACAGTTGTTAAAATGCATTTCTTTGAGTTTCCAAATCACCCAGGAAGGATTCACTGCATTCCATCTTCATGCTGTTACCTGCAAAGCTTAAGAAAAAGTAGAGAAGTAATTAATGGAAAATCCCAATTCTCATTTTACTAAATCTTCATACCAACAACAGTAAATTCAAGATGCTAAGATCAGAAAGATTCTGGAGCCAAAAATGTTGCTTTCTCTCTAAAGAGCTATTTGGAATCTAAGTCCTATTCTTTTAATCCTGGCATTCGATTTTAAGCACAGCTAAAGAAATCAGATACCCAATCCTTTGCAGTAGGTATAATAATCCTTGACTTCAGGGATGCAAACAATTTGAGGACTAGGAGACTATCCCAAAGGGTGTCTGGCTGCTACACAATTACTGTTCTGGGTGTTATCTTTGATGTGGGCTAAGCGGGATCATTACTTTCTGAAATAAAGGAAGACTATCTGAATATCCGATTTGGCTTAGAAAGTTAATGACAAACCTACTAGATGTTATTACTGAGTTCATGTTGGAGAACATTAGTGTCATAATTCATTTAAAAATATGTAAAATGTAAAAATAATTATTTCCTTTGACCAAACAAGTGCTACTTCTGAGAATTTACCTCAGGGACATCATTCAAAAAGAAGAAAACCAACAATAAGAATAGATAGTTTTGCAGCAAGTTATCGCTGTGAAATACATGCAATGGCAGTAACATCCAGCAATTGGGAAATGGTTAAATAATTCATGTGAATTTGGACTACACTGTTATTTGATAAATACAAATTATATTTTAAATTAACTGCAGATAAATGCCAATAGAAAACATAAACATTTGAAAATCAAACTTGTGTATTATAATTTCTTATTCCTTGATTTGGTACTAGACATGCAACGATTTTCTTCTACACCAAAATGTCAATGTCAAGTTTTAGATTTCATTTCAGTGCAGAACTCAACCTTGAATCATCCAATTGGAATTGACAGTTTCATTATATAATAAACTACAAAGCTATATATACACATTAAACCCTAACTTTTTTTGATCTTTTTTATTTATTATTTTTTAGATGATATAGAGTTACAATTGAGGGGGAAACATTATCAAATATTCCAGAACAAATGAATATATACTTAGTTATCTAGGGCTAATGCCATGTCATGGATGCCTAGCTTGGGTTCCCCATGTTGCTATTTCCCCCAGAAGAACCGCTGAGTAAAATGGATATCTCGTGGAGGTCAGACATCACCTAAACCCTAACTTTAACACAGAAATAAGTGTGGTTGATTAGCCACTGTTCTCACAAAATCTTGTAAGACAGACTGAAGTGAAGAGCCAAAACAGTGGATTAACTGGATGATTTGTGGGAACAGAGATGATTTCTTTTCTTCCTTTTGCTTTTATATTAAAACTTTTATTATGCACTTTTATGAGATGAAAATAAATATTTTTAAAGGGAGCTTGAATCTTCCTGGTCATTAGGCTGCTTTGCTATATTGAGAATAGGTAATGATTAATTTTAGATTCAAAAAGGACTGAATCAAATGTATAACTTCATAGATTTACTCTCCTGGGTTATTATTTTATTAATAACTCAATTAATGCATTTTCACTATTATTTCATCAATAATATACAATTTTATATACTTAGAATGAAAAATTAGCTGAACAGGTTTATGAGAAGTTATGAGAGAAAACCTGAAGAGTCATCACTTGAAACATGGAAAAGTCCACCCTGCTAGCTGACTCTCAGAGTCAGGGTTAAGCCAGGCTACGCTGAGAATGCCTTCTGGTTAGCTCTGCCAGGATACGGTGGCTGGAAGGGCTAGGAAACGTGATGGGTTACTATAAATAACACAGTAACTTATTTATGCAACAGAAAAACTACCATAAATCTCAGTGGCAGGAAAAGCTGATCTGCTTCCAATTGTATGTCTCTTGCAGTGTTGATACATTGTTGTTGTTTTTTTAATTTTCTTTTTACCTTTATCCATTATCTGAAACATAAACCAGATAGCCACAAGGGGCAGAGCTGAATACTTCTTTCCTGATTCCAGGATATTGACAAGGCATAGGTGGGGAGTCGCACACAGGGAAATTCACTTTCTTCGGACCTGCAGCACCTGTCAGAACATGCCAGCAGCTCTTCGCACAGGCAGGATATGGAATGGAACGGGATGCAATTAACTGAGCTACATGACCAGGGCTCCTTTCATCTTTATCTACCCACAGATCATAAGACCAAACCTCAGCAAGCGACGTAGTTACTGAAGGAAGTGGGCCTGAACATTGGCCACTGCTGAGGAGAGAGAAGAACTGGTGTCCAGCAGCTTAAATGCCCCTGGAAGCTTCTCTCTGGGTCAGATTGATACCATTGTTTACAATTGCTGAGTCCCTTACTTCATTCCCTTTCTCTCCACATCCACTTATGCCTGCTCCCTGAGCTTCATCACAGGAGCCTCCCTTCCACCCAAGTAACAGAGGGCAGGGGTGAGCAGGCATAGGTGGCAAGGATTAAATCTACTTGCAAGAAGAAATTTTAAAATGGCTCCCAGACTTCTTCAAAGGCATTCCTAACTATGGGAAGGGATGACCTTGAAATCAGGAGTGTTCAGGACCAGCAGCTGCCTAGCCAGGCTCAGCAGTTTACTAAAGACACAGGAAATCTAATTCTTATTGAGAGATGACAACATTTGGACTACAGCAGCTGCTTCTCTCAAAAAACCAAGTAATATTCTTCCATGCTGTAGTGACACTGTCCTCTCTGGGGTCAGCTGATGACTGCATTTTGCCTGTTAGCCACAGGAATCCTTTCAATTCATGTAGTTCAAAAATAACAGCTGCTAGATCTAGAATTTTGTCTTCTTGTTATATTTTTCATCTTTTTTTTTTAACCTTATTCCCTGTTTTCCCTTTGGGAACTTTTTAAAATGAGGAGGTGTTAGGTTGGGTCTTTAATTACAAGATGGGTATATAATCTAGTCATGGCCAATTGGAATACCTCATCTCCCTGGCCATGGTGATTAGTTTACCAAGTCATTGAACCAAGCAGGACCAAAGTCTTTCCTGGGCCTTTTCAGCTGAGCCAAAATGGAAAATTGTTTTGTTTTTTTTTTTTAAAAAAAAAACATTTAGCTTAGTGGTAGAACCAGTGCTTAGCATATGTGAGGCCTTGGATTTGATTCCTACCACCACAAAAACCAAAAATGATTTAAAATAAGGATCTTTATATATATGTAAAAACAGTGAGACTAAGATATGAAGCTCTCTGTATCCAATACTCATCTCCAACATCTATTCACTTATGGGCAATCTTAAAAAAAATAAGCTATGTTTTCACACTGGGCTGTTGGACATGGGAAGGACCTGACCACAGATCATTATGTCTGACAATGGGGCAAGCCTGATGTCAAAATAAGCTCACAGAGAACTGTAGCAGAGCCCTGAGGACACTATGCGGTCCTTAATCCGGTTGCTCTTAAGCAAGATTAGGTGGATTTCCATCTCTTGGAAAAAGAGTTAATATGAAAACCATGAAGAAAACACTTAATACTTTTTAAAATCTTGTGTTTATTTTTGAGGCATTCTTAAAACAGGAATTTTAAGGAAAACATTTAAGAGAACAAAAGAAAAAGCTCCAGATAAATTTAAATAATCCACATTTTAATTTCACTCAGCCCCCAAATTAATTTCAGTCCCACTGGGACAGTAGTTTACTCAAAATTTAAACTAATTAACATAAATATCATTAAGTGATGTAACTGCCAGGTGCGGTGGTGCACACCTGCAATTCCAGTGGCTTAGGAGGCTGAGGATGGCAAGTTAAAAGACAGTCTCAGCAACTTAGTGATGCCCTAAGCAACTTAGTATGACCTGATCTGAAAATAAAAAACAGGCTGGGAATGTGGCTCAGTGGTTAAGCATCTCTGGATTCAATCCTTAGCACCAAAAAAAACAAAACAAAAGAAAAAAAAAACCAGACATAACAAAGGGCAAATATTTCCATCCCTAAAAAAAAAACAAATAACCTAACATACCAAAAAAAAAAAAAAAACAAAACCAACCCTCCAAACTCAAAATGAATCTCTGATTCTGAATTATCCTCAAAGCAAAGAATGAATGAATACAATCACTCCTCATTAGCATTCTTATTTGCCATTTCTGGGTAGGGATTGCACTATTTTTCTGACTGTTCCCCCTCCACCATCCACTGTGATAGGACTATTACTTACACTTTTGCTTTGCTAGCTGTTGTATTATATCTTCATATACTTGTGAAACGAGGTCTTCTTCCCGTTTTGTTCCATCTAAATAAACTGAGAAAGGGAAGAGAGGGGCTGTTCAAATGGTAACGAGCTCATTAATGGATGAGTCCCCTTTATTCTGAAAAGTCTATGTTAGTTCTGATCCCCCTTGCATTATCCAGTAGCTTTAAGCCATCTCTGCCAAATTAGCTCTGGAGGTTCTTAGTTCAGTCCATAGATCTATAAGCTCACTTCCCACTTACAACATTATACCTCTCAGGTATCTCAACCTCATTATGTGCAAGAGACTTGCACTTCCCCCTTAAAGAGCTATAACTTGCTTCTCCTTCCTCCTTCCTTCTCCTTCTTCTTCTCTCTTATTTTTTCCTCCTGATTTCTGCAATAGCACCTGCTAGGTCCTGAAAGGACTTATCCATATTGTGAAAAGCCCGTTGGCCTCTAGGGTAGGAAACTCTGTTACAGTTGTACAGAAAGCAGAGTCCATTACCAGAGCCATTGGTGAGGTTCTGGCTACACCACTTCCAGCTTGGGCCACTGGGCAGGGAAGTCCTTCCCTTTTCCCCTTTCCATCTAATATATTTGATATTTCACTGTCCTGCATGCTCCATATGTACTTTATCTCCCAGCTCTATTTAGTGCCTATGTCCTATATTATACCCTCTAAAGCCATTCTCCACACAGTTGAGGGGTTTTAATAAAAAGACTACAAATAAAAAAAAATAAATAAATAAAAAAATAAATAAATACGAAAATAAAAGTCCTGGTTTATAACCTCTCTGTAGAGAGCTTCGTAATTTTTTCAGGATAATGACTGAAGACCTTAACTGGCTTATTGGTCTCATGAGGCCTGGGCCCTGTTTGATTCACTGACATCAACAATCTTCCTTGGTTTTCTCTATCACAAACATACCAGCTCTCTTTCAGGTGCTGCTCACTCTTTCCTGGCCTTTTCATATGCCCTACCCACTATTAGGAGTGATCATCCATTGTAACCTACCTCATTTCACACAGTTAAACTCATGAGTTTGGTTTGAAGCCTTCCCTGAATGCTGGAATGTGGTAGTCACCTGAAGCTTGATATTACAGCACTTACCCTGGGGAAAGGACCTGTTTGGGCAGCTTGCTAATGTCTTTAATGCTACTCCCTGGCAGGTTAGCTGCCTGAGAATAGGGACTGGGTCTGCCTTATTCCCGTGCTATCTCCAGGCCAGCACTTTGCACATGCAAGGCATTCAGTCAATGAGGAAAGACCATCCAGAAGTTCACAAGCTTTTGAGAAGGAGGAAGAAGGGAGAAGGGTGGGAGACAGACAGAGAGAGAAATAAAACTCAGCAGAACTAGTGTGGAAGAGGAGAACCCAGAGGGTATAGGTGTATTTTTTTTTGGTGGTGGGGGGCACTTGGGGTTGAACCCAGGGATTCTTAACCACTGAGTTATATCCCCAGACCTTTTTACAATTTATTTTGAGAGTGGATCTTGCTAAGTTGCTCAGGGCCTAAGCGGCTGAGGTTGATCTTGAACTTGTGAGCCTCCTGCCTCAGCCTCCCAAGCTGATGGGATTACAGATGTGGGCACCATATCCTTCTTCTTTCCTATACTTTGAGGCAATGACACTTAAAAAGTCTTAAACGGAAGGAGAAAAGGCACTTACCAATCTCCCATGTGATGTCCTCCATTTCTCGTCTGTGCTTTAGGTACATGGGCCACACGTGTCCATCAAAGTACCCTGGGGGGTCTGGAGGCTCGTAGACCCTTGTACTATCAAAACATGCAGGAAACTTTGTGTTGATAGAAATATATAATTGATAAAGTAAAATCAGGATAATGGGAAAATTGTTCAGAGATAAAGTCTAGCAGGTTTTAAGACTACTTATTAATAGCAGTTAGGAAAGATGGTAAAATAGATTTAGTTCTCCAATACAAAAACTAACTTGGTAATTCTCCCCCCCCCCCACTAGTGTTTAAGAAAAAAAATAAGAGACAAGGATCAGTGTAAATAATGATAGAGATACTGATATGTTGGATTAAGTGTTAAACTAATTGGTATTAGCTGTTGCAGAATACAGGCCCACTAACTTAAAATCATAATCAACATGGGATTGCTTCATTCTAGGATTTACGAAAAATGAGCCAAAGAGGTCAACACAAGGCTCTTTTCTTACAGAAGTACTGCACACTACTCCATACAGATGACTACTTAGTGTAAGAGCCAAGGCCTCCCTTGCTTGACAAATGAGTATTGCTCAACAATGTGGCCTTCCTCATTTCCCCAGAACCTTGTCTTTAACTTACCTCCGTCTCCTCTTACATTCTTCATAGGGAATGGTCAGAAAATAGCTTCGATTCCATAGACCGTCAAAAGGCCTAAGATTACAGCATCATTAATTAGTGTACCAGATTCTTCCCCCCATTCATTTAGTCAATTCTAGAGTAAAGATGCTTACTTATAATTAAACAGAAGAAAACCTTCAATGATTAAAATGGGAAAATCCTCAGCACTTTTGCCAGCTGTTGATCCCACAGAGTGTCCTGGGCTTTCCATCCAGCAGGAAATGGCTGACATCATCTCTTCCATGTTGAGTGCTTCAAGCACTTCAGACAAACAAAAAATGTGAAGTCAATGAAACAAAAAACTTTGCAATGTGGCATTTTGGGATGAGTATTATCTCCGGCTTTGTAAATGTATAAAATAATACTATTTTATTTCCCCTTCAGGACACCTAATGACAATTACTTTAGATAACAAAGTGAAACTCTAATATTGATAAGCTGGTGTGTCTGAAACACTATTACTATAGAAAAATTCCAAACATAAAAGTAGAAAGGAAGTTCAATGAACACCATGTCTCGATTTTTACCTCTGACAATCATAAATTCAGGGGTAACTTTGCTTTGTTACTTTTACTTTCTTAACTATATAAGAATTTTAAAAAATTGGAAGACAAATTTAAGAGTGAAAGATAAGTGATGTACTGGAAAATATCTGCAATGTATTTGGCATACTATGGAAAATGTATTTGGTGAAGAGCTAAAAAAATTTAATTAAAGAAAGCTCTCACAGACAAAAAAATTACAATGGACACAGACATGCTATTTTAAACTCTAAAATGTGCATACTTTTTAAGCTTATAATTGTGATTCTAGAAAAGTAGCCTATAACAAATGTTTTCAGTGTGGTTCCCTAGACCAGTCCTAGAACTTATCAGAAATACAAATTCTCAACCATACTACTGAATGAATTAAATCATTTGGGCTCAGACTTTTTTTGAAGTGTTTACACATTAAAAGTATGGATTAATTTAGTTAACAGACATGGGAATATTAAAATTTTCTCTTTTTTACGGTATTACTTTTCAAAAGTGACATTTTTCTACAAAGGTCAGTTTCATCAAAGTTTTTCAATTTATTTCAAAGGAGCATTCTTAGAATCCTCTGTAGGCCTTGTAGTAATAATCTTTTTTGCTCTTGGTATTTATAGTTTGTGCTTTTCTATGTTTTTCTACACTAGTCTTATTTAACCTGTTTGGAGATCACATGTACTCTAGAATCTGCAGATTTATCTCATATCTAATTTGAGAAGTTTTCCACTATTACTACTTTGAGTTCTTTCTTAGTACCATACTCTCACCACTCTTTCTTAAACTCCAATGATACAAATATAAGATCTTTTGCTATTGTTGCACATTTCTGTTCATTATATTTCCTACTGCTCAGTGTAATTTCTACCATTCTGTCTTCAAGTTCACTGATTCTTTCCTCTGTTTTATTCATTTTGCTGTTGAGACTATCCCGTGAGTTTTAAAATTTTGGTTATTCTATTTTTTTAGTTCCAAAGTTATTATTATTATTTTTTTACACCTTCTGTTTCTTCACTGAGATTTCCTAATTTTTCAATTGTTCCAAGCAAGTGAAATTATTTGTTGAAATCTATTTATAACACTGCTTTTAAATCCTTATCACATGATTTTGACACCTGTGTCATCATGGTATTGATGTCTCTTGACTGCTTTTTTCTTATTGAAGTTGAGATTTTCTTGGTTCTTGACATGACGAGTGATTTACTTTCAGTTGTGTTCTGAAAGTTTTAGGTGTTGTATTGGGAGGCTATGGATCCTATTTAACCTTCTATTTTGCAGGTAGTGTGCAGGGGCAGATGGGAGTGGATGTTCAGCTTCCTACAGAGCCCTGATGATACTGGGGAAAGAGAGAGCAGAGCACTGGTTCAGCTCCACCACTGCTAGTTAAGGACAGAAGCACAGCTTTCCACTGGATCCTGTATACAGTGGCTGAGTTACCTGGGCAAGGAAGGTAGAGTGCCAATCTGCACCACCTCACGCTGCCTCATTCCACCTCTGCTGCCAGGTGGGGTGGAGGTTCAGTTCCCTGTGTAGCTCTGCTGACCCAACCCCTGGTGTGAGGTAGAGGGCCAACTACCCCTGCCTTGTTGGTGGTGGATGGGTCTGAAGTCCAGCTCCCATTTGACCCTGCTGACACTGTGACAGAAGCATGTTTTTCTGTTTGGCTGGGGTAGGGTGGATATTTTTTGGTACTAGACATTGAATCCAGGGGTGGTTTACAGCTGAGCCACATTCCCAGTCCTTTGCTCAGAGTCTCATTAAGTTGCTGAGGATGGCTTTGATATTGTGATGCTCCTGCCTCAGCCTCACCTGTCACTGAGATTACAGGCATGAGCCACCAGGCCTGACATAAGACTTTGTACTCTGCTAGGCCATGCATTCCTGGTCCTGTGATTATACAGAACAAGTTTCTTGGTGCTTTTCTGCCTGTGCCTCTTGGTGGTTCCATGTTGCACACTTTCCCTGTGCCTCATCCTGGGAATGTGGGAGGCAGAAAGAAGCTACAAGGAGCTTGCAGACATGTTGCTCCTTAAGTCCTGAAGTCCTTAGCCAGCTCGTCGTCTGCTCTTCACCTTTCAGTCTCCCTTTGCTTTTTTGTTGTATTATTTCCAGGGTGTTTGGCTTTGAGAGGGAGGACCAGAAGCCTTACTAGTGTTCATGTATTTTTGTTATTTTTCAGTTAAAATATTTTCCGTTTCACTGTGATTTACCTTCTGACCCATGGAACGCGTGTGTTTTGCTTCATATAAAATATGATGTTTTGGATTTGCTCTAAAATAATACAGAAGGAGGAAGTAGGTAGGGGTGTAGATGAAATATAACCGGTCATTTTTAAAGCTGGTTGGTGGCTGGGTACAGTAGCACAAGCCTGTAATCCCAGCAACTTGGGAGGCTGAAGCAGGAGGATCCAAGTTTGAGGCCAGCCTGGGCAACTTAGTGAACCACTTGGAAACTTAGTGAGAACCTATTTCAAAATAAAAGAATGAAAAGGGCTGGGAATGTGGCTCAGTGGTAAAGTACCCCTAGGTTCAATCCCTAGTATGCCCTCAAAATAATAATATAAAAAAATAAAGCTGAATGGTCAACTAATGAGAGTTCATTATACTTTTTTTTTTGCCTACTTCTGCATATGTTAAAATTTTCCATAAGAAAATGTTTTGAAATTAAAAATAAAAATAATGCTTAATTTTTAAACACTAGGGAATTTTCAACTTACCCTTTTGCTATTGATTTCTTACTTAGCTCATTGTGATTAGAACTCCTGTTTCCCTCCAACCCACTGAAGCTGATTAGGATTTGCTCCATGCTCTTGCATGCAGTCTGAGGGCTAAGGTTTCATGTGTTCTTACAAAAACCTGGTGTTCTATTGATGTTGGATGCATGCTATCCACATGTCAGGTTAGTTAACTTTCTTAACTGCTTTGTTAATTCTGTTATAGAACTAGAAATTTTTGTCTGTTAATTCCATTAAATACTAAGTGTTATGGATGAACTGTGCCTCAAATTCATACGTTGATGTCTTAGCCCCCAGTACCTTGGATGCAATCCCATTTGGAACTATGTTCTCTGCATATTGTTAGTTAAGGTGAGGGTACACTGAAATAGGGCAGGCTGCTACTCTAGCATGACTGATGTCTTTATAATTTATTTATTTATTTTTAAAGCGAGAGAGGGAGAGAGAGAGAAAGAGAGAATCAATTTTATTTATTTTTTCATCTGGCCTTTGTTTCTCCAACACTTAGTTACATATGTGGTGCTCAGGTTCGAACCTGAGTCCTTGCACATGCCAGGCAAGCGTTCCAACCACTGAATCATCACTCCAGCCCCGACTGGTATTGTTATAAAACGGGGAAATTTTGACATAGTCACACACAGGACAATGTCCTCTGAAGGTGAAGACACAGATGGGGTGATGCAATAGGGTAAGGAATGCTAAGCCTTCGTGAACAACCAGAAGCTAGGAGAGAAGCCTGGTACAAATGCTCCCCACAGCCTCAGAGGGCACCAGCCCTGCCCAGCTTTCCAGTCTCTGAACTATGGACAACATGTCTGTTTTCTAAGCCAACTAGTCCGTGGTACTTTGTTAATGCTATTAAACATGAATGAAGTTGTGCTAAAATCTCCCACAACAATTAATCATGGATTTGTCTATTTCTCCTCTCAGTTCTATCAGTTTTTACTTACTTTTTTTTTTCTTGAAGAGAGAGGGACAGTGAGAGAGAAAGAGAAAAAAATCAATTTTATTTAGTTTTTCATCTGGTATTTGTTGCTCTGACATTTAGTTATATATGTGGTGCTGGGGTTTGAACCAAAGGTCCTCACGCACTCCAGGCAAGCACCGTAACGGCTGAGCCACCGCTCCAGCCCCTACTTACTATGTTTTAATGTCATGCTGTTAGGTACATTCAAATTTTAGGTTGCTTTACCTTTCTGTTGAATTGACCTTCTTTATCTCCAGCAACATTCTGCCTTGAAGCTTACAGTAGTTATGCCAGTTTCCTTTCAATAGACACTATCCTTTCCTACACTTTTATTGTCTGCCTTTCTATGTTCTCATATTTAAGTTCATCTCTTTTAAGGAAGTTATAATTGGCCTTAAATGAAAGTCCAAACTGGGCATGGTGGCATATGCCTATAATCCCAGTGACTCAGGAGCCTGAGGCAGGAGGATCACAAGTTCAAGGCCAGCCTCAGCAACTTAGGAAGGCTATAAGCAATTTAGAGAGACCCTGTCTCAAAATAAAAAATAAAAAGGGCTTGGGATGTAGCTAAGTGGTAAATTGCCAGTGGGTTAAATTCCCAGTATTAAAAAAAAAATTCCAGTCTGACAATCTTTGGAATAATTTAGTTCATTTAAAGTAATGTAGGGCTGGAGTGGTGGCTCGGTGGTTACAGTGCTTGCCTTGCATGCGTGAGTACGTGAGTTCAAACCCCAGCACCACGTACACAACAAAGTCTTGGAGTAACGAAGGTCACATGAAAAACTAAATAAAAGTTGATTCTCTCTTTCTCTATCTCTCTCATTGTCCCTCTCTCTTTAAAAAAAAAATATAAAGTAATGTAGCTACTGATATTTTTTTGTCTGAAATCTATCATCTTACTATTATTTCTATTTATCCTTCATCCTTTGATTTTTTATTCCTATTTTGACTTATTTTTATCAAACATACTGTAAAAATTCTATTTCTTCTAGAATTTTTTTTTTAAAGAGGGACAGTGAGAGAGAGAAAGAGAGAGGGAAAGAGAAACAACTTTATTTAGTTTTTCATGTGGCCTTTGTTGCTACAACACTCAGTTGTGTACGTGGTGCTGGGGTTCCAACTCGGGTCCTCGCGCATGCTAGGCAAGCGCTGTAACCACTGAACGACCGCTCCAGCCCCTCTTCTAGAAATTTAATAGTTATGTATTTTAAACTATTCTGTTAGTTCTTATAAAAGTGTCAATATCACCTTGATTTAGCTTAAATTTGCACATTTACTGAGTGTGGGAACCGCGGGCGATCCCACAAACCACTGACCCAGCAGAATGTGCATGAGTGCACGCCTGCCAGAGGGACTGACGCACTTGGATATAGACCAAGAAGAGGATGTATGTGGCTCAAGGACATTAGGCGTTGTTCTCAGCCTCGCAAATGTTCTTAGAATATTACAAAGTTTTATGTTAGAAGTTCTTGTACTTTTGATAAGATGCCTTGTGACTGCAATGTAAAACTGCTAATACAAAATATAGGATGTGAAAAACTATTTAAAGAGAGCTGTAAACAATAAACTGAGTCTGAGTCTGAGTCTTAGTCTTTGTCTTTTAACCCTGAATGTGTGTGTGTGTGTGTCATTATTGTTGCTTCGTTGGATGAATACAAGAACTGAGAAGTTCAATTTTTTCCTTAAGATAGGTTCCTAGATGTGGGATGCTTCAACTCATAGTATTTTAAGGTCTGTGAGACACCTGCTCATTATTTTTTCTAAAAAGCTTGTATTAATTTTTACTTCCATCTAAAGTACTTGAGTGTTTTTGACTTACTGAGCCCAAGCCATTACTAGATAATTATCACTTTAAAGATCTTTGTTTACTTAACTTGCAATTCTCCAACTAGTTTTGAGGTTCACTTTTTACTATACATTTACTAATCAAAAAATCTACTATTTTTGTGAATACCTTATTCATGTGCTTACACCATTTTTCTACTAAGATTAGTTTTTACTTATTAGTTTGCAAGATCCCACTAAAAGGGAGGAATAATAATTGGTTGTCAAATTATTGAAACTAGTTAATCATAGTTCTACTCTTTGAAAAAAATCTTTCTCAGTAAGCTTTGCATGAGAGAAAAAAAAAATTCTGGTTGCAACTTGACACAAGCACACAGACTGAGTCAAGGATTTTGCCTCTCTTAAAACTATCATGTTTCTGTAAGAGCTCTTACATAACATTTTCCCTCCAAGATAATCAAAGTTAAAAATAATGTACTTTATGCCTCTTTAAGAGAGCTCCCTCTGTTGCTAGTCTGCCTAAGTACTAAATGATCATTCTGTTAACTGTAACAGCTAATGAGATCATTAAATAGCCTATTATCACAATATTCTCCATAGAAAAATAAATGTTTTCTGATGCACTTTAACACTTTGGTTACAAAACAGTGTTAGCTTGGGGCAAGGGAAATGAGGTAGTGCACTGAAATATTCCCAAGCCTTTTTGAGCAGTGAAAAGAAAAAAACAAGTTGCCTGATACTCAGGCCACCAGGGAGGAAAGCTGAAAGATCAAAGCTTAGGGTTTGCTCCTATGAGACAGTCAGGTGGGGCGAAGTTGGGGGTGCAGTTAGTTTTGTTTACCTAGGATAGGGTTAAGTAGAGGGACAGTGAACCTAACTTGCCCTAGCTTCAGAAGGAAAATCCATAATCTCAATGTTTTAAATTTTATATATAAACCTGGGGAAAAGATATATTTAAATAGCTGAACATAAGTCAGAAACCTACAAGGGTAGGTTCACGGTACAGCAATATATTTACACGTTTTAAGGTTTGAAAAAGAAAATGAACATAAGCACATGTTTTGCAAGCTAATTTACTTACCATCATACTGCAAAAATCCATTTTTATCTGTTTCTATCTCAGACTCTGGCTGGAAAATAATAAAGTAGCCATCAAAACAATGTTTAGGGCAGAAATGATACAGTTACAGAATAAAGAAGAGACGTCCTTTAATAAAAGCTTTGGATGGTAAGATCAAAGATCAACCCTAAAAGATGGTGCCCTCTAGTGGATAAGATGTATTACTGCACTGAATTGGTCCTGAATACAAAGAAACATTGCTCAGGGGAGGATTTTTGAATATAATTCAATTAACTTTGTCATTGGACATTTTTGGGCTAAGTAAATTACCTAAGTAGTTTTGAGGATACCTTGAAGAAGTCATCTTGAGATATTATGCTGCAGTTTGGGAGGCGTTTCCGCAAGTTCTTAGCCAGTGTTGTCTTCCCGCCATTCGTCACACTTAAGCAAATGAAAAGAGTACAAAGCATCACAAATGTATTAAAAACATGAACATTTTAAAATAATCTTTTTAGAAAAATATTACTGTCCCAAAAGATTTATCTCATAGGTACTGCTTTTTCTGTTGGCAAAACCAAAGGCACTAATAGATAATGCTCTACTAAATTGTAACCAGTAAGCTGGAAAGGATAGAGGAGCAAGGCAACTACCTACCTACTAGGTGAGGGAACTGGACACTGTGACGGGAAAACACATATGTTGTGTTGGGAGCAAGATAATTTTTTGCTGGGCCTGGAGCAGTGGCTCAGCGGTTACGGCACTTGCCTGGCATGCATGAGGACGTGGGTTTAAACCCCAGCACCAAATACACAACCAAGTGTCAGAGAAACAGAAGCCACATGAGAAATGAAATAAAACTGATTCTCTCTTTCTCTCTCACTGACCCTCCTTCTTAAAAAAAAAAAAACAAAAAACAGGGAAGTCCTCTCTTGATCTTCTCATCTTAAAAAAATTTAAAATAAAAAATAAGTTTTTTTGCTTGTGGCAACACAAAATATGAGTGGCACATTTTAGTGTAAGTATATAAAACTGCTTATGGTCATTACAATTCTGTTTCATCACACAGTTGAAAAATTCTACTCCCTCCAATCGTGAATTCCTATCTCCTCCGTGGTGCCTCCATTTCATCTCTACACCCTGGGGCTACGGGAGAGGTCCACAGTTGCTTATCACATCAGGTCAGTTATTGCCTTTTTGGCTGGATCATGATATCAAGGCGACCGGGCACTTAACTTTTCCGTGTGTCTGCATGATGCAGGGAAGGCAATTCTCTACTCAGTCACTTTTTCAGAGGTTTTTAATCTGAGGCTCACATACCTCCAAAGGATCTGTGACAGAATTCAGGGTCTTTGTGAACTTAAATTGAAAAGAAATTCCCCTTTATTTTCACTAAATTCTAACAAAAAGTTAGCATTTCCTTTAGCTATAAAAATAAGTAATAAATCAGAGTAGTATTAATAGTACCTGAGACTTTGTCACCGATGGAAATTGCATAGACTTTCATCCTGTACTAAAGGTGGGGTGGATATCTTTCATTATCATTGATTCCAAATTGACAGCAGTTTTAAGAGCCATGAACGGATAGTTATTAATTATGCTAACAAAGAAGTGTACACTTCATAACAGCACAATTTTATTTAAAAATATTTTTATCACTATATTTTAATGTAACTGATTTCCTTTGTATTCTTGCCTTAAATTTTGTGCATTTAAAACCACTGCTCTGATGATTTAATGTTAATAATGGTGTATAGAAATCCCCCAGTATTATTGTACTGAGATTAATGAGGGGTTTAATGTCCTTGAGTATTTTTTCCATATATTTGGGGGGGTTTAATTGGGGGTGTAAATGTTAATTATTGTTTTGTCTTCTTGATGAATTGAGATTAATGAGGGGTTTAATGTCCTTGAGTATTTTTTCCATATATTTGGGGGGTTTAATTGGGGGTGTAAATGTTAATTGTTTTGTCTTCTTGATGAATTGTTCCTTTTAGTATGGTGTAGTGTCCATCTTCATCCTTTCTGACTAATTTTTGATCGAAATTAACTTTATCAGATCAGATATTAGGATCACCACACCAGCTTGCTTTTTTGGACCACAGGCCTGGTAGACATTTTGCCAACCTTTCACCTTCAGTCTGTGTCTATTTTTGAGTGTGAGTTGTGTCTCCTGTGGACAACATATTGTAGGATTTTGTTTTTTGATCCAGTAAGCCAATCTGTATCTTTTAATTGGGGCATTGAGACCATTCACATTCAGAGTTAGAATACATATGGGAATCTGAGTCTCAGACTTTGTGACTATTGCTGTGTTTTGTGCCATCTTGGGTATCTTTTGGTGTGTATTGTGGTTATAGACACTCTTGTTTAAGGGTTTAGGGAATTATTAGCATGCTCTTCTGAATGAAGAATGTCCTTGAGAATATTCTGTAATGCAGGTTTGTGTTCAAGTATCTTGCTAGCTTGAATTGATCATTAAAGTATTTAATTTCCCTGTCACATTTAAAGCTGAGTTTTGCAGGGTATCTTTGGCTGAACACTGTTTTCTTTCAAGATTTGAAAAATATTGTTCCAAGTTGTTCTGGCCTTCATTGTCTGATCTGAAAAATCTATAGTGATTCTAATTGGTCCGCCTCTGAATGTGATTTGGGACTTTTCCCTAGCTGCTTTTAGAATTCTCTCTTTAATTTCTCTGTTATTCATTTTATATATGATATGTCTTGGTGAATTTCTCATTTGGTTAGGTGTGTTTGATGTCCTATAGGCATCTTAGATTTGGTATTCTGGGTCAATTCTGATATGAGGAAAATTCTCCCTGGCAATTTCACTTAGAAGGTTCTTAATGCCCCTTGTTTGTTGTTTGATGTTTTCTTCAATCCCAATTACTCTCATGTTATTTCTTCTTATCTCATCAAATATTACTTGGAAGTTCTGGTCATGTACAATAAATTTCTTTTCTTGTCTGTCCTCCTTGAACTCCACATTGCTCAACCTGTCTGTTATCTGATGTACATTTTTCAAGAGCTGAGGTTCTATTTTCTGTTGAGTTTACTCTGGTATTAATATCTTCCAATAAACATTTGATTTGGTTGACAGTATTTTTCAATTCTGAGAGCTCTGCTACATCTCTTTTCAGGGTGTCCAACTCTTTATAAATATGGTCTTTCATTGCTAGGAATTGTTCCCTTATTTCTTTATATAAGTTGTCTCTCATCACTTGAAATTGGTCTCTGATCTCTTTCCTTAATTCTTCTTTCAACTTTTTGATTGAATTACTAATCATAATGTTGATACATTTTTCTAGGTTTTAATCTAGGATTCTGACCATGGACTCTGTGGATGGGGAGTTGTGAGGTTGAGAAGGGAAGTTATTTCTCCTTTTCCTCATTTTCAGATACAGGAGATGTGGCTTGAAGACTGACAGTGAATATTACTCTTGGAGGGGTTATTGGAGCTTATATCTTTGCTTAGTTGGGATGGGGTGCAATTTGGATAGCCCAGATCAACAGTTGCCAGTCCAATCAGTGAAGACTTGTGAGCCTTTAAGTGTATATAACGGTTTCAACTGAAACAGTTATAATGATCATTAACACCTATAGGAGTAGTTTTCTTCCAAGAGAGTTCTCATAATATATTAAGATAGCAAGCAAATACTCATTTTCAAGAATGACCTTCTCTTTAGTTAGCAGGGCCTCTGTAGATGGGGAGAAGTAATGCCTAGGGAGCCAAGGAAGTGAGGTAGGGAGGTAGTGTGAAACTTGTGACTTAGAATAAAGAGCTACAAGGTATTAGTGTGGTGTAGACTATTCAATTAGGAATAAGGAAATATACAAATGGGATGCAAGTGGGGTAAAGACTTTGAGCGAGGATGAGAGAGAACAGAATATAGTTTTGGAATTGACAGAGTACAGGGGTGAAGAGGTTAGTACAGGGGTGAAGAGGTTAGTATGGAGTGTGTTTCTCTTAGACCCAAGGACGCTGAGGGTTAGTGTGCTATCATAAGGAGTTTCCCCAGTCGGACTCCATCACTATTGAGACAGCAGTCGAGCTCAAGAAGACACAGTGACAGTAGAAACCAATCACCTATACAAACAAACGAACAAAAAAAAATACATCCAAGAACACCAATTTCAGTAATAACAATAGAGATAAAAAGCATAAAAAAATTAAAAAAACATTAAAAATTTAAAAAGTTAAAAATAAGAAACAACAACCACAACAAACTAACAAATAAACAAACAAAAAGCAAAACACTGCTCTGAGACTGGGCAGGGTGGCATATGCTTAGTGGCTCAGGAGGCTGAGACAGGCGGATTACAAGTTCAAAGCCAGCCTCAGCAATTTAGAGAGGCCCTAAGTAACTTAGTAAGACCCTGTCTCAAAATAAAATATAAAAAAGGGCTAGGGATGAGGTTCAATGGTTAAGTGCCCCTGGGTTCAATCCTTCATACCACAAAACAAAACAAAACAATACCAAACCACCACTGCTCTGAAAAGAGGTCAAGATTTTACAATGCCACAAATTGCCCACAGCATAACACCCCCAACTGTATATCTATGTGCATAATGTTGAAAATCTAGAAAAGGGGAAGTGAACTATTATTCATGAAAATCGCTTGTTGTATATAATTTAATCATCACCTAATTACCTTCTATGTACAAAGTAGAAGAAGTCTGAGTCATGAGATTTTTCATTTAACCTTTCAATGTACATTGGGTAGGAACTCTTCGAAAACAAGAAAAAGTAGGAAGGGGTGTTATTTTATGTATTAAGAGACTGCTGTTATGACCTTTTCCCTTTTTAACAGAAATGTCCGTAGGACATACTGAAAGTCCATATTTTAGAAAGTGAGTTTTGGTTTAAAATAAATAATATCAGGGTGTCACTCAGCCAGGCTGCAAATTCCCTTCTCAATCAATCTATACACTCAGGCTCTTATCTGAACCTATTGTCTTTGGCCCTTGTCAAAGGATCCACACCCTACCGAGAAGCTCAGTTTAATCCCTACCTACTGAAAAACCCAGTTTAACCAGAAAACTTGCACCTTGGCTCCTCCCCCCTCATTTCCTCTACATCTACCCCCATCTGTAAGTGGCTGAGGGGGCCCAGACTCCACTGGGTTCCCCCTTTGCATGTTTCTCCCAAATATACCTGTGTTACTGTTGAGTGACTGCTCTCCCCTCTCCTTATTTTCTTCAGTTTTTTTGACTCTTTTCTTACAGTATCTTTATTAGGTTAAGTGATCTGGTGAGAAAATGTCTCATTTTCTAGACTTTGATCTCTTTGGTAGGATCACGCAGTTAAACTAATAGTAACAAGATTTCTTCCAACTTAGAGCCAGTGAGAAATAAACACTCTGTTTTTGTGCATGTTTTGGAGAAGATGGACTGGCTAGGAGATGCAGATGATAGAGGATAGGAGAGAAAAGATATTTAAAAGTCTGCCCCTAGGAGCTGGGACTATAGCTTAGTGGTAGAGCACTTGCCTAGCATGCCTGAGACCCAGGGTTCAGTCCTCAGCACTGCATAACAGCAACAACACCCAAAAAAAAAAAAAAAACAAAAAACAGTTTGAGCCTAGGATTCATACTTGGAACGCAGCCATTCTGGAAAGGACTCAACACTTCTCCTTCAGCATGCTAAAACCCTCCTTCACACGCATATGCTATCCAACCCAGGGGGTGAACATGCCCAGAGCACATTCTACTCTAGGATTTAAAGGACAGGAAATGGGTGACTATTTGATGGCACTCCCTTCTTTGCTTACAATACTCAAATAAATGTATAACTCCTGGCTTGCTCATTTTTTATGTGCTAGAAAACAAGAGGGTTCAGTGTAACTGGAACATGACAGCGGCTAGGGAGAAGTTAAAAACACATCTGGAATCACTCGTACAAGTGGAGAATCCATACTGCACCAGGTAGGTTTGAATATTCCTATATTTGTTTCAGAAACCAAGGGCTGAAAAGTTGTATACTAATAAAACTTGCCCAAGGTAAAAACTAGTCAGCAGTGGAGATGAAACACAAAGTCTAAACCTAGAATTGATCTTTGTGGAACTCTGAGAATCTGATGAAGATTGTAAGCCCTCTTCCCAGGGGTTGGGGATGTAGCTCAGTGGTAGAGGACATGCCTGTCATGTCTGAAGTCTTGGAATTAATCTCCAGTACCAAAATATATACATATGTGCATAAAATAAACCCTTTCCCAGAAAAATGAACATCTTCACATATGTATTACATTTTCAAGAGGTTCATGGATGCCCCTAATGTTCAGCACTCCTACAATTACTTGCAGTATTTTATTTTTTGAAACAAGGTTTTATTTTTCATTATAGTTTAAAATATTGAAGGGGTTTGTTGTTAACTTCCATACATGCACACATCATATATTCTCCCTTAACTGTCCCATTCTCTCCCCTTCCTTCACCTGCTCCATCACTCCCCAATCCCTAGTATGTGTGGTTGCCCCAGTTCAATTGATAATCTGAGTTTGATGAGCCTGTTGTCTAAATTATTGTTTTCTTACTCTTTCCTATATTGTACTCTAGCTCCCAAGGTTTCTTGATCTGTTCATCTAACGACGGGCATTGAGGTTGATTCCATAATTTACTTATTGTGAAAGGTGCTATTATAAACATTGATATAGGTATGTCACTATGGTATACCAAATTTATATCTTCTAGGAAAATACCCAGGAGTGAGATAGGTAAGATCATATGGTGGTTCCATCCCTAATTTTTTGAGGAGTCTTCATACTGCTTTCTGGAGTGTTTGTACTAGTCTGCAGTCTCATCAATAATATATAAGTGTTCCTTTCCCCCCAAACTCTCTCCAGCATTTGTTGTTTGCATTCTTAATCTTTGCCATTCTGACAGGAATAAGGTGAAATTTTAATGAAGTCTTGATTTGCATTTCCCTGTTGAACATTTTTTTTCATATATTCATTGACCTGCATTTTTTTCTCTTGAGAAGTTTTTGTTTAGTTCTTCTGTCCATTTATTGATTGGTCATTTGTGATTTTCGTATTAAGCTTTTTAAGTTCTTTGAATATTCCGGATATTAGATTCCCATCAGAGGCATAGTGGCTATGATTTTCTCTCATTCTGTAGGCTCTCTCTTCACCTTCTTTTGATTCTTTAGGTGTTTAATAGCATTCCACTTATTGATTCTTGGTTGTATTTCCTGTGCAATGGGGGCCTTGTTAAGGAAGTTGATGCCAGTTCCTATATGGTGGAGATAACTTTATTGATTTTTTGTTTTGATAACCTGTCTATGGATGATAAGGGTGTATTTTAATCTCCAATATTATTGTATTGGAGTCTATGAGGGATTTGAAGTTGGAGAATGCTTTTTCTCTGTGGTTGGGTACACTGATATTTGGGGCATAAATGTTTACATTGGTTATATTATCTTGTTGGATTGTTCCCTTTATTAAGATGTAGTGGTCTTTTTTGGTCTCTTCTGATTAATCTGTGGTTGAAATCTACTTTGTCAGATATTAAAATTGCTATACCAGCTTGTTTCCTTGGGCCATATGCCTGGTAGACTTTTCTCCATTCTTTTACATTCAACCTATGAATGTCTTTACCTCTAAGATGCATCTCTTGCAGGCAGAATACTGTTGTATTTTATTTTTTGATCTATCCTGATAATCTATGCTTTTTGATTGGGGAGTTGAGGCAATTAACATTTAGTGTTTATATGGATATGTGTTTGTGGTTACTACCATTGTGACTTTTTACCATTGTTATTACCATTGTGTATTTTGTGCTGTCTGGGTTCTTTTTCAGCTGATTATGCATTTTATTTTGCTTCCTAATCTTGTGGGGTTTAGGAATTGATTGTTCATTTCTCTATGTGAAGTTTTTTTTGAGATTCTTTGTAGAGCTGGTTTTTTGATCATGAATTCTTTTAGTTTATTCTTATTGTGAAATGTTTTTATTTCTCCCTCAAATTTGAGTCTGAGTTTTGCTGGGCATAGCATCCTCAGCTGACAGTTGCTTTTTATCAGAGTTTGGAATATCTCATTCCATGCCCTCCTTGCTTTAGGGTCTGAGGTAAGAAATCCGAAGGGATCCTTATTGGTTTGCCTCTAAATGTGTCTTGATGTTTCTCTCTTGGAGCTTTTAATATTTTTCCTTGTTTTCTCTTTTAAGCATTTTGAATATGATGTCTTGGAGAATTTCTTGATTGGTTAGGTGTATTTGGAGTCCTGAACACCTCCTGTATGTGCATGTCTATCTCATTTCTAATTTCTAATGTGAGTGAATTTTTTTGGTAATTATTTCATTGAAGATATTCTTTATGCCTTCAATTTGTACCTCCATGTTTTCTTCTATTCCAATGACTCTCATGTTTGGTCTTTTGACGTCATCCTAGAGCACTTGAATATTCTGGTCACATTAAGTTTTTTCTTTTTTCCTTTATTGTATTCTGTGAGTTCAAATTTATTTTGCTTGTCTTCAATGTCAAGAGATTCTTTCTTCAAGAGCTGTTGTTCTATTTTCTACATATTGTAATCTGTTATTGAAATCTTCAAGTGAGTTTTTAATTTGGTTGTGTTTTTATTTCTAGGAGTTCTGTTATGTTTCTTTTTATTATATCTATTTCTTTGACAAAGTGTTCTTTTATCTCTTGTGGTTGCGCTCTTAGTTCCTTCTTTAAATCCTCTTTTAATTGTTCTCTTATTTCCTTCTTTAAATCTTTTAATTCTTTGATCACATTGGCAATCAAGTTGTTGCTGCTATTCTCTTGGTTTTCATCCAACACCCCCTATTGGTGGACTCTTGCTGGGGAGTGTAGGTTTAGGGGGGTAGATTTGCTTGTCTCTTTCCTCATTTTTTTAAGGTTTCCTTCTTGTTCCTTAACTAGAAGCATGTTCTTTTTCTTCTTATTTTGTGAGCTGTTTTCTTATTTGTTCTGAGGATTTTTATAGGATTTGATGTCTGGGTTATTACTAGGGTATGGGGCCTGAGAACCCTTTCTGGTTGTTCCTCTTGAGGACCTTGCTGCTAGATTGGGGGTTTGTCCTTTCCCTTACTTGGGTTGGGGTACTGTCAGGAAGTTGAATTCAGTAGTCAAATTCCTAACCTGTGAACTGCTAAGTGTCCCTTAAGATTTCCAGCTTCTCACAAGCTAATGAAAAACAATCAATATGAACAACCAAAGCTTACAATAAACAGTATTAAACTGGTTAGTTAGTATCCACTATATCTATTACAATGTTAAATTCCACATATGAGACAAATGGTGAGGTTAGCAATTACCTTCAGGAACAATTGTACAAGCATACAGTAGTTATTGTGTTGGATATTCACCATGGTAATGGTTAGATAGCATTAATGGTAGGGCATCAAACTATATAAACTAATTAGAGGTAAGAGGTGGTAAGCTTACAGGCACCTGAGAGAGAAGAAAATGTATGAAGAAGTTAGAGAGGAGGTTGTAATATTAGAGTGTGAGCAGAGTAAAAGTAGAGATGGTGTAGGATTTGCTAGTAAAAAAGAAGAGGAAAAAAATAAAAATAAAAAAAGAGGGATGAAGGGACAGAGGAACCAAAGTAAAGAAAGTATGAAAGAGATGTTAATAAAGTTTGGCTGATACTAGAAGAAAATAAAGGAGACCCTTGCAAATGTGGCACAATATAATCCAAAAACTAAATGAATTGATCGAAAGCTCAGCCCTCTGCAGGCAGGGTAGGATAAACATTTATATTGAAGAAAATGCTTGGGACTGAAGGGAGTAGAGAGAAAAGGGGCAGGGGGAAGAGAAGGAAAAAAAAAACAAACCCAGCTAGTATGTTTATATGTCTATGAACCAATCAACTTCTCCAGATGGCACACAAAGGCACATCAAATACAGAAAAAAAATTCTTATTGAAAATTTGAAGTATGTCCACTGAGGTTGTCTCACACATTGGGAGCAGATGCTCACAGGCCATCTGAGTTTTGCTGACAGGGTCCCTCAGTCTGGAATGACGTGATCTCATGGTGTTGTTTACACGGAATTCTAAGTGTGGAGGACTGGATGGCAGGGTGTGTGTCTAGTTTGTTCACTTGGGCTTTGCTGGGTGGAGACTGCTCTGAAGAGTTTGGGTTAACAAATATCCTGAGGACTTGGCCTTTGTCTCCACTGGGCATCTGAAACTCAGGAGACTTTCGGGTTTCTGTGTGCGGAGAGGTAAATGCAGTGCTGGTCACATACACACTCCCACCAGATTTCCTGGGCTCAGACTGGCATTCCCTTGTGAGCTCCTCTCCCCCATAAACTTGTCACATGAGCTCTCTGACGGGGGCAGGGGCAAACAGGTCTGAGTTAGGCTTTCCCAGTTCTACCAACCTGACTCCTCCTACTTAATGAGATTTGGGCCTGTTGTACACACACTCTTCTGGGTTCAGTCTCTGAACTGCAGCAGGCTCTTGGCAGGATCATGGAGTAGCTCATTCTATCCTCCAAACTCCCTCCTGCCAGACAGTCTACTTAAAAAGGCTACTGTCCCTCCTCTTTGCAGACAGCTGAGAGGCAATGCACTCCCCTCACGCAGCAGAGCAGCAGCAGAGGTGTCCCAGGTTAGGCCCAATGCAGGCTTCCTTAATGAACTTGAACTCTGTGGCAGATCCCACTCCACTTTATTGTTCGGTTCCTCCCTGACTCCAGGGCTATTTGGGAGCAATGGTGGTCATCGCTGCTGAGACCTGGTTGGGACAGATGCAATCACTCTTTTTTACTTGCTACATTCAAATCTCTGATCCTCTGAAAATCTCCCACTGACCTGCACTGTGTTTCAGTAAAAATTTTCCCCTACATGCATTTCATAGCAAGGTGACTCTCCTGGTGTTTTATCATCCTATCTTGGCGCTAGACCAGAAGTAGCCCCCTGCATTCCATCTTGGAATGCTCCCCTCTTGCAGTCTTTTTTTGTTTTTAAAGAGAGGGACAGTGAGAGAGAGAGAGAGAGAGAGAGAAAGACAGACAGACAGACAGACAGAGACACACAGAGAGAGAGAACCAATTTTATTTAGTTTTTCATGTGGTTTTCATTGCTCTGACCCTTGGTTGTGTAAATGGTGCTGGGGTTTGAACCCAGGTCCTTGTGCATGCCAGGCAAGCACCATAACTAGTGAGCCACTGCTCCATCCCCTCTCACAGTCCTAATAGAATGTGACTTCACAGAGCAGCAAGGAAAAGTACCACACTGTGGGTTTGGAGGAAGGGTAGAAGTCCTAGTGCTGGATCTGGCATAGGCTTCACACAAGCAGCAGCACTAAATGAAGTCATGATGCTATTTAAAGAGGAAATGATAGGAAAAGAAGATGACTTTCTTCAGGAGTAAGGTACAGTACCTAGTGCATGTGGCACAAAGGCACGAGGTACATTTCTAGATAGAGGGCACCCTTTCAGAACAAGGAAAAGAGGGAAATCTTAGACACAGACACACACACACACACACACACACACACACGCACACAGAAGGAAAATCATATTGGATCCTCTAGTGGACTGCATACTTGCTTCCCTAGGATCTGTGCCATTTTTTTGAGATCTGTTTTGGTAGGATGGACCCAACTCTCAAATCCAGAACAGGGCCCTGCTGGCCTAAACCAATCAATGCCCCATTTTTTGCCCCAGGGACTGAGGGTATGTGAACCAAATTAGCTCAGTTCAATCACCCTAAACCACAGTAGTGTTTAATCTGGCCTTGCCTCTGGTGACAGCTCCAGCAAATAAACAGAAAAGTGGGTAAAAACACTGTTAATGACCCTACTCTCCCATCTCTTGCTGGCATTTATGTAGCAGTGCCCTGCTTTTTTCCAGGACTCTTGATTTCCCACTGCTTCTCCTTCCACCATTACAGTCTTGTGAAAATACCAGTAGGTCATACTGGGTATCTGGACCAGCTGTTTGCAGCGAAATTACTCACCCACCAATTCCAATGACAAATGTTTTCATAATTAGTTTTGAAAACCACGTCTTCCTAATATTTCCTAAAATTAAAAAGAAAATTGAATGATATCATTTTGTTGTCTAGAAAGATAAGAGAGTCCTGAATTAGCATTACCAGCTGAGAGTGGAGGATGATAGTGATGGTTTGTTAATTCAGTTCCACTTTACCCACAAGTTGTGGCAAAGCTTTCCTGCTGGCAGGCCATGGCCAAGTGCTAATACCTGGTGCTTGCTCAGCTCAGCTGGTGCTTGACTTGTGTCAAGTGAATTGAGAGGACCCCACCCCCACCCCCAGCCACAAACACATCTTTGAAGTCTTATTTCCAACATCATGGAAGTGTTGCCAGGTCACAGAGAGGTCTACAGAGTTTCAGCTCCTCTTTAATCAGGTCACCTTTCACCTGCACATTGTTACGTGGGTGACCCATGTCCTCTTGGGCTATCTTCTTTATCTCCCCTTGTGAAAGAGGGCAAGCATAAGTTAATACATTTACTGGCATTATTTCTTCATCCAGAAGTCTAGATCAAGGCCTTGGCTATGCAAACTGTTTTGAAAAGAGCCAGATCAATATTTGGGGCTATGCAGGCCAAGAGGCCAAATCTGAGTTATTTTGTAGGGACTTGTAACACAAGAGAAAAAAGAAATCTTCACAAACCTTTTATGACACCCAACATGTAATCATAATTGCACACATTTGCAGTGGGATAATTGCACACATTTGCAGTAGGTGCATTTCAAGTTTGCTAACAAGAAGGGCAGTCCTTTTCCATTGGGATAACACATCCCTCAACTGGATTTCAAAGCTTATGTTCGCTGTTCAGACAGACAGCCAGGTTTAAACCAGACTGTTTTGTTGACCCCTGCTCCAGGGGTAGGGGGCATTTCATCTATAGTCCCCTAAAGTTCATCAAAGGGATCCTTGCATATTAAATAATTTTCATCTCTGAGTGAACAGGTAAAGTATGGCTGCAGGGATACTTAGAATTGTGGTTCTTGGATGTCATTCCTGACCGAGGCTGCTTTTCCTGTCTCCTCCTATAGGATGGTTGGGGACCTTAGCTGTGTAGCCAGGCATGTGAAGCCAGCAGCCCTCTTCACCCCTATCCCTGACCTGTGTCTAGACTCCCCTGTAGCGGGGTGTAGAAAAACCTGGTGGAGACAGGGTAGTGGTTCCTTGGGTTCTTCAGTTTACCTGGAATATTCTAAGTAAGTGCAACTGCTTAAGGTTAGATTCTGCTTTCATTACAGCCTATAGGAGACAAGAATTTGAGTTTCACCTGGAGTCACACTTTTGAACATGCACCTCCATGCAAATGCAACGTGAATCAAGTGAAAATCAGATACAATGCTATTGTAAAATAAGTGTCTATGTAGTAATGTTTCTGCTTTTGAATTTTATTTTACCCTATGTTTTTATCCTAGGAAAAAATGCTAGGAGAGCATAAATTCTCAAGCCCTGGGGCATTAAACCGCATCTCCAGCCCTTTTTATATTTTATTTTGAAAAAGGGTTTTGCTAAGTTGCTTAGGGCCTCACCAAGTTGCTGAGACTGGTTTTGAACTTGTGATCCTAAGTTGCTGGTATTACAGGCATGAGCCACCTTACCCCTTTTAAATTTTTATTTAGAGATTGGGTTTCACTAAGTTGTCCAGGTTGGCCTGGAAATTGCAATCCTTCTGCTTTAGCCTCCTGAGTTTCTGGGATTACAGGCATGTACCACAGGCTCAGCATACGTTATTCTTATTTTTGAAATGTCAGTGGAAGGCTGTCAACTATGTTTTTTTAGGATTTCTTTTTCTTTTTCTTTGGTACTGGGGATTGAACCTGGGATGCTTAACCACTGAGCTACATCTCCAACATCTCTAATCCTGTTTTTTTCTTCTTCTTCTTCTTCTATCTTGAGATAGTGTTTCCCTTGGTTGGTTAGGCTGGTCTCAAACTTGCTAATCTCCTGCCTCAGCCTCCCAAGTTGCTGGGATTACAGGCATGTGTCACTGCATTGGCTGAGATAGTTTTTTGCTTTTTTGGTGGGGGGATAAAGGTAGTAGACTGATGTCCTTATTTGGTTAAAAAAAAAAAGAAAAAAATCATAAAAGTTCATCATTACTTGTCTCCATCTTATTTTTGGATAGTTTGTCAGAGCATAAATTCTCAAGCTTGAGGTATAGCCTTGGAGCTCACTTAGCCATCCCCCATTCACTTCCCAGGAGTGGAAACTGGCCTGAACTGGAATGACATGCCTCAGGTCTTACAGCTAATAAGTGGAAAAGCCAGAAATGAAACTAAATCAATTGAGTTAACATCTTTCCATCACCCCAAGCTGCTACAAAGCACTTTATTAACAAGAACGAGGATAGGATGTTGCTCGTGTACTAGCTTAACTGTCAGGCTCTGATGTATAATTGATGGGACATACATTTGCTGGGCACAATGAATGGAAAGGACTTTTGGTCCCCCATAACAATTGCCACATCTGTGCACACACATGAGGATACTGCATCAATCACATAGCATGTAAATAACCAGCACCAACAAGTGTGGTCATGGCACTGGAAATAGGCTTGAGGGGGTTACTTGTGTGGAAACTAGCAATTCAGAAATCAGGAGTGAGAGAAGTCAAGAACCTATTTATAAAATCTATCAGGCAGGAAAGAAAGGAACTCCTATAGTCAAATGCAAGTTTTTATCAAAACAGAAACCTCCAGCTCTACTTTAGTTAGCATTCTGAGCTTATTCAGGGCAGTGTTTGGTTAAAATGCCAGGTATATCTCCCACTAGCAATGAGCACATGACAATGTGGGATGGGTGGAAAACTTGATAGGCAGAAACAAGGCAGGTTGCTGGGCTGAGTGCAGAGCACAGTGTAGGGTGGGCCCAGGAATCCCTAATGCCATCGAATTCAACAACAGTGTTGGATACACAGGGCAGTTTTGATTGCACTCCAAATTCAGGCAGCGCATCATCTGCCTTCATATCACAGTCTGTTTATTTCACTGTCTGTTGTCCTTCTTAAAAGCTCTTAAGTTTGCCAGGCTTCAGATACATGCAGCAGATTTCAAGAACCAAACACAAGTTTGATCAACTATAAACTGCAATACATATGATGTCTTTTGGACAAAACTTTTTAACTTTTCAGCCTCATTAATTCAGGGAAATACCTACCACCTCCAGTCTCGTGGAATATTTCTGTAATTAATTTTTCAATTTGTGCAAAGCTTTCTTCAACAGCAGAGAGCATTTGCACAAGAACAGGTAAGGATAGCCAAGAGCAATTTTCAAAGGAGTCATTCTATTTTCTACACTTTTTTTCACCCTAAGTAAAATGCTACTGAGTCCTTTTTTCAAAATTGGTGTTTATGTTTAATCCATGTCACTACTAAATATGGTGCATTTTAATTTCTTGGTACTGGAAACTGAACCCAAGGGTGCTTTACCACTGAGCTACATTCCCACTTTTTATTCTAAGAAAGGGATTATGTTGTTGAGGCTGGCCTGGAAACTGAGATTCTCCATTCTCAGTCTACTGAGTTGCTGGATTACAGGTGTGTGCCATATCCAGCTAACATAGTGCATTATGGATTCTAAACTAAGAAAGGTTCCACTGGGGATGTGATGAATCAAAGGAAAGAACTGGAGGAAAATTATAAATCCCTAAGACAAAAACAGTGTGAGATTACAATTGCAAACAAAAAGGTATTTTTCAAATGCATCTGAAGGACAATCTGACATTTCAGAGAGCGAGATGTTTTAAAAAATCATTCCTTTGACTACTCTTCCAAGAAGTAGTGCAGTCTTTCCTTACTTGTTTAAATTTTGCTCCCTTAAACATAAAACTTCCAAGGCTCTCTTCTGAAAATGTATTCAATGCCCCTTCCCTGTTGGAATCACTGCTTGTTTTGGTAATTTTTTAGCCACCCCGGTAGGAATTTTGAAGCTTCATTTTATGTAGGTTATTGGGTAAACAGTATTTTCAATTTTTTCTTTCCCCACATATTCAATAGGTTTACAATACTGACTATGCTATTTCAAATTTACATACGATGCCTTTCTTGCATGCTCCAGTCCTAGTCTCCAATGAGACTCAATCTGCTAGATCAGATTTACTTTGTCTTATAAAGACAGATAGTAAATTAATTTGACATTATGGGCAGCTGGTGAACCCTGCGTTTGTAAGGAAGAAGCAACCACAGCCTATGCATAAGTAAACGTGCATGGTCATGTTCTACCAAAACTTTATGAATATTTAAATCTGAATTTCATATAATTTTCACGTGCCACTAAATATTAATTGTTTTTTTCTTAACCGTTAAAGAAAAAAGAAATCTTAGCCACACAAAAACAGGCGGTAGGCGGGCTGTAGTTGGTCTGCTCCAATAGCAGAGGAAAGGACTATCTGGTCTGCTGGGGTCAAGAATTGATCCAGTCTCTGGGTGACTTCTCTGTACAAATGCGAGGTCTCTTGGAGGTAGCACTCTCATTTTCAGGCTGTCTACAGGGCATGAAGACTTTACAGCATCGTGAGTACACGTCTTGCCCAGTTCAGGAGCAAGAGGACCAAAAGGACGTTCAAGGCGCAACCAGGTTCTAGACTGCAGCGCGGGAACGCTGCGTAAACAGCTCCCGGCCCCAGAGAGGTGACGCAGGGCGGTGCGGCCGGGACAGGCACGTACTCACCTGGGGCCAGTTTGAGTCCTCCCAAGTAAAGAGGCAGAGACGGCCTAGAGCGCGCCTGTCACTAACCCGCTGCTCGCTAACCCAGAGGACTACAGACACTTTCCCGAGCGCGACCAAGGCTGCAAGGTTCGAGCGCAGATCGCCACCGGCAAGCTCCTTTCCCACACCCGCCGGACGCCTGCCGGGGTCCTGCCCCCGTTGGGGCGTGGCGGGGCGGGGCTCCGGCGAGCGTGGCCTGGCGAGCGTGGCCTCGTGCGCGCGCCCCTGAACAGCTCCGTCTTTCTCCCGCCGGGGACGAGCATCCAGGCCAGGCCAGCCCCGGCGCGTGCCTGCGGCGCCCTCGCACAGCCCCAGCCCCGGGTGGTTCGCCGCCGTGCGCGCCGCCCGCGCCCCCGCCGCGTTGAAGCTGCCAGCCCGGGAGCCAATTAGCGCTCAGCTAGGCGGCGGCCACTTCCTCGTCTGCGGGGCGCGCGCCCCGGACAGCCGCGGGGCGGGGCGGGCACTCTGCTGAGCAGCTCTGCTTGCGTCGGCTCTTCCCGCAGCGAAGGGTGGGCGCAGGTACTGGGAGGCGCAGCGCTGCGTACCAGACGTAAAGAAACTGTGGGGTCCCTGGAGTGCCGGCTGACAGGGTGATCGGCTGGCTCTTCGTGCGCGGGTTAGCCGCTCAAGGAAGCGAGATGTCGAAGCCGCCTCCCAAACCAGTCAAACCAGGTAAGAGCGGCGCTCTCCGGGTGCCTGGCCGCCTCGGTGCCCCGCGCTTCCATTGCCGCTTGGCAGGGCTGACGGGCTCCTCCACGGCCCCGAGTCTCGCTTTCGAGATTGGACTCCCCAGGAGCGAAGCTCCTAGCTTTGTTGTGTTCACTACAGGGGAGGAGTCTCTTGAAAGCCAGAGGATTTCGAGGATTTTTAAAAATATGTAAATGTGCAGGAGTTGCCCTCGGTTTTGCAAAATTCTCATTCGCCCCAACTTTCCAGACTGTGTGATGGCAACAGCCCATTGACGCTTTCCGGTAAGACAGGGCCATTGGTCTCTCCTTATGAAAAATTAAAATAAATATGTCTTCAAATTGTCTTTTGCCACTTCCTCTTTCTCAGTGTGTCACTGTCAAGTTAGAGTTCTTGACCGGCCGGAACGAACGGGAAGTGCGCTCTGCTGTTTGCAGGGTGGGGTTGGGTGAGTGAGCCTCCTTTTGGGACTTTTGAGAGGAGCAGTATTTGAAATTGATCTCGGGATCTTGGGAAGAGCGTTAAAAACAAAACAAAACTCTGTACTGGTGCTTCAGGAGAAAGAATCTAGGTGCTACAGAGTAATCTGGGCTGTTAACTTTTCAAAGTGTCACTTTACCGCGTATCCTTTGCCTCTGCAGCCCTAATGACTTTGGCTTGCTACACTGCAGAGGGGTGAGAGTGTGAAGTTCCTTAAAGCATTTTTCTTGGCTGATAGTTCTTGTTCATTTTTGACTCTGTCCTTAGAATTTTTTTTGTGATATGGAGAAACAAGCGCATTTAAAGGGACCTGTGCATTTCAATTCATTACTGGAATAAGCTCCTAGGTGCATTCATTGGGGGTAGGTAATTATGAGGAAACAACTCCAACGAATTTTCTTCTATTCTCATGTAATTTTGGTGTTGCAAAGGCTGAAAATTAACCCATTTATATCAAAATTTAAAGTATCTTTCATTGCAACAGATAGTTTCAGTGATTTAAGTTTTTTTCCTCTATTTTTTTTTGAACTTTGGTCAAGCATAATTATCCAACTTTGATAATTATCCAGTTTTTTCCATGTTTATACATTGGCAGCATTAAGTCCCTGTATATGAAGATACTGTGCTTACTCACATATGTGAAATAGTCATTTGCTGAGAACTTAGATTTTGGCAGGTTAGGTGTGAAGGAAGTTGCTGAGATTGGCTCTGCCCTGAGCAAAGATGGGGTGTGGTTAGAGTTGGGCTGCATTAGATGTGGAATCTGATGTGAAATGTGATTTTAAGTGCATGTGTATGAGGTGGCAGCTTTCTAAACTCAAATGTATATCAGGACCTTAAGTATCCAACAAACCAGAGCTGTTCTTGGATAGCTGAACAAAGTACTTTAAAAAACGTCCTGAGAATCAGTTCTTAACAATTTTCATCCCTTCCTACACTTTGGGGTCTGTGTTGAATCCAGAGAGACCTGAATTGAAATGTGCTTGTATTGTGTGAATGTATACTTGCATATTCAAGCATACCTGGGTGTGATTTGGTGTGTTATCCATTGGGAATACACTCCCAGGAACCATTTTCTGTTGTTGTCCGACATCACTGTTTCTCCTTATCTTCGATAAATCAGAAAACACATAGTTAAACAGGACTGCTGTGTAGGGAGTTAAGTCAGCTTTATCACTGCTGTGACTAAAAGTCCTGATAAGAACAATTTGAGAGGAGGAAAAGTTTATTTAGGGGCATGCGTTTTTTGGAGGTCTCAGTCCATAGAGAGCTACCTCCATTCCTTGGGGCTGGAGGTGAGGCTGAACATCAGGGCGAAGAATGTGGTGGAAGAAAGCGACTAAGTACAAGGCTGGAAGCTGAGAGAAAAAGATTGCTCAACAAAGACAAAATATATACCTACAGGCATGCCTCCAGGTACCCACTTCCTCTAGCCACACCTACCAGCCTATAGATACCACTAGGTTAATCCGTGTCAGGAGCTTAATTCGCTGATTGGTTTAAGGCTCTCATAACCCAATCATTTCATCTCTAAACTTTTTTGCATTGTCTCACACATGAGCTTTTGGGGGACACCTAACATCCAAAACATAATAGGAGTACTTTGATTCTGCACTAATTTATAAATGAGATCAAACACAAATAAAGTCAGCCTAGAAATTGGCTTGTTGGTTTAGTAATTTTTTTTTTTTTGGTACTGGGGACTAGTGCTTTACCACTGTACTACATTCCTGGCTCTTTTTTATTTTTATCTTTTTTTTTTTTAAATTTTGAGACAGAGTCTCATTAAGTTGCTGAGGCTGGCCTTAAACCTGATTCTCCTGCCTCAGCCTCCTGTAATTTGAATTACAGGTGTAATAGTGCACCATTCATTGGAAGTAGAAAGGTAGGAATTCTGATCCTCAGTCAGACTCTTGTCACAGTGCACATAAGAGTCACACCTTGGTTGGTCGCAGCAAGGAGAGAGGTGATGCACTTTATTTTTTGTCCTGTAAGCAAGTTACATGGGTGAACATATTCAAAGCAAGCCTGGAATTGGTGAGGGTATATTTAATTTTTGGCTTATTGTTTTTTTTAATACCCTGCCTCATCCCAGAAAGACTTCTAAAAATATAAAATGTATATAAGAGAGGAAAAAAGAAAGGTAAAGCAGGGTCATATAGAGGGAGGGATGAATAATAAGAGGAAATGAAAATTTAGCTTATAGATGTGTGTGTCTTAAGGACCTATAAAGTTACTGAAGGAGAGCTGTAGATTTGGTTCCCTGCTTCAAGCAAAGAGACAATAGATCAATTACAAGGTCCCTAGTGCTCATAAATTAAAGTGCGTTACTTGCTCTGAGAAGTAGTTATTTTAATGGCACCAAGATCTTAGACAAACTTTCCTCATAGGTTCTCTTAAGGTGTTGGAGTGGACTGGGCATCTTTATGAGAAATACAAGAGGCACCGTCATAGTGGTGTTCCTTAGGCTTTCTTCAGAGCAAGATTCTGGCAGAACAACGTGGTTCAACCCAGTAGTCAATACTGAAAGAAGAGGAGCTAGATGAGGGGTACAAGGGACTTATTGGAAGATTTGAATAGCAAGGTACATTAAGCTATAAAGTGAGTTAGTGCATCTTTCACAATATCAGCATGTATCCAACAAGGGATTATTTACAGAAGGAGGGGAGGCTACCAGGAAAGTACTTAGTGGATGCAGATGAAAGAGCCTGGCCACTTATGCACTAACCTGAGGATATGTAAGGGTCAGCTTGTTTGTATCTTTGCTTTCTCCAGATTTTTTATGGTTAAACATTTCTTAGTAATGTAGCTTATGTTTTAGGCCTTGTGTTAGATACTGGGGTTCCAAGGAACAATAAGGTAAGGTCTCAGCCATGAGGGTCCTGAGTCAATTGAGGGAGATACATATATCTAGATATTATTCTAGATTGTCCCATATTTACAATTGGATAACAGATCTCACCCACTTTGTTAAAAGAAAAATCTTGTAATTAGAAATTACAAGAAATTAGAAAAGTAATATATTTCCTGCCAGGTGTGGTGGCAGGCCTCTAATCCAGCAACTCAGGAGGCTGAGGCAGGAGGATCACAAGTTCGAAGCCAGCTTCAGCAACTTAGCAAGATCCTAAGCAACTTAGTGAGACTCCGTCTCAAAATAAAAAATAAAAAGGCCTGGGGATGTGGCTAAGTGGTTAAGTGCCCTGTGTTCAATCCCTAGTAAAAAATAAAATAAAATAAAAAAATAAAAGTAATGTATATTTTCTAAATATACATTAATTAAAATATAAAAATCATCCCTATCATCTATTGATAAACACAATTTATATTTGGTCTCAGGTATTTTTTCTTCAAATCCATTTCATTTAAAAAAGAAAATAAAAACAATTATCCTCAGAATGGTGTTTCAGGTTCAATTTTAAATGTCTTGCTGTTGGTATGTTTCTGAGAGTCTGTTCAATATGGCCTGTATTCTGCTTGAAATAGCAGTTCTTTCATAGCTTAGTGGTGCCTAGTTTACTCCTTATGTTTCTGTAGGATCACTTTTGGTCACTCAAGGTTTGTCTCTGAAACTTTCCCTCTGATTTAGATGTGCCACCGTGTAACTGACTGCTGAAATGTGTTGCAGTGTTGTGGTCCTCAGTCCATTCTTTATGGGACCCCCTTTCCTCCTTCCAAACCAGTCAGTTTTACACACAGAGCATTTATGTTGTTTTTAGCCACCCTCAGGAGCCTTGAACTTCAGTTAAGGTGAACCTACCTGGCTGGGAGTGGAGAAGACCAGGCTTTTGTTCCCACAAAGAACATAGTAAAGAGTTTGTTCTGGGACTTGATAATATGGATAGGCAAAGGATATTGAATGACATTGGGACTTTCAAATCATTTTATTCCAGGCATTTGATAACAGTCTATTGTATTTGGAAAACTGACATCTGATCCTGGGCATTTCTTTCAAATGGCTTATTGATTTTCGTTGTGAAAATAAAACAACATAAATATTTCATGTGTCTTGTGGAAATAAATTCATGGAACTTAGAAGAAGCAAATAGAAATATTCTGGATTCTTTTGTTTTTCATAGTAAAACCATAATAAAACTCCAAGATATTATAATATGTTACTTAAATAGAAGTTTTGAGAGGAGAAGGTCATCATGTAAAATAATCTCAACTTTGCATTATCTTTCCCCCTAGATAAATGAATTAATAGAACAAAAATGTAATTTGTTAATATTTATGACATACAGTTGCAAGATACTGCATAAGATATTTAAACAAGCTATACTGCATGCCTTTACAAAAATGTAAATGTTTAATCTTCTTGTCAGTATATATCGAAGAATAACAATAGATGATAGTAAAGGAGGAGAAGGGGAAATGTTGGAACTGAGATAAAGCAAGGTACATTCCAAGCATTCATGAGTATGTCACTGTATAGTCGTGTAAATAAAAAATGTTCTTCATAGGTATAAGAATTATGACACTGTACTTGGGGTTTGTTTGTTTGTTTGTTTTGGGAAAATATAGGACCAGAATAAAGGCAAGGGATCGGGATGGGAAGAGGAAGGTAGAGGGGTATGGAGGGCGGGATATTAACCAAATTATATTGCTGTACTGTGTGCATCTAGGAATATGTGACAACAAATCCCATCATTATGTACAACTATAATGTACTAATAAAAATAAATAAAAAAAGAGAGTGTGGGGTTGGCTTTGAAATATACATATGAGTTGTTGTCTTTCCTAAATGTGAGGCTCTATAACTGATGGCAAAATAAAGTCTGAGAAGACCATCTAGAAAATTCCAGGATGATGATGAAGAAGATAGTAATAGTGGCCATTTCTTTGGTCCAATGTTTCAGGCACTGCACCAAGCACTTCATATGCTCAGTCTTCCTCAGTTATGCTAATTTTTCTTTGAGATGAGTCTTAATTTTCCAATTTTATGAATGAAGCAGTGTTTAATAAGGTTAAGTAAACTACTTATGCATAGTCTCAAAGTGACTTGTGATTGTTGTCACCAAGGAATAGAATGTGTACTTGACTTGAATCTATGCATTTTGGGTAGAGACACCTGTGTGTTGGATGCACAGGTTGAACTACTTCTATTAACATATGCAGTTGTATTATTGGTAGTTGCTTTACATAATTGTTCTTTTATTGAATCAGTATATGATGATTACAGTTAAACTTTCTAAGTGTAGACAATTCCCTTATCACTGCATAGCCTCTGAACTGTTTATGAATGACAGATACATAAAAAAACTTTGATGCAAAATAAAGTCTGTTAGAAGAAGGTGGGAAGAGACTGTTATAACTGGGTTCTTGTCGATTACAAAGTAGCAAAGACTGGAGGCTGTCTTCTTCTCTGCACTCCTTTTTCTGGAAATAGTGGGGTCACATTCCTTTTGTGTTTCACCTTTCCCAAGGCTTGACTTCCACATGACCAGTGTGAAGTTTGCTGATATACACCTTATATCTGATGCTCATTGAGAACCATCACCACAGTTACCCTCACTTACTAAATGCACAGAGGAAGAAAAACAAACAAAAAATGACAGGCTGATGTAAGTGAACTATTAAGTCAAGATTTTCTACCAAACAAATTAAAAGAGTTTGGAAACAATTTTAGTTTCAATAAGTCTTTCTGGTTCTGCATCCCATTTACTTATTTAACCAGATCACCATTAACATACATTTAGATTTTTCCAATCTTTTGTTATTCCAATGTTACAACAGCTTTATTTTGCTTTCACATTCAAATCCACAGAATAAATTTCTGGCAGCAGGATTTGTTGTGTCAGAGGATATGTGCACTGTCATTTTCATAGACATTTTCAAATTCATGATATCAGTTTACCATCCTAACAAAAATGAGCATGCTTTAAGCAGAAAAAGTTTAACGCATTTGATTTGATATTATCCAGATGTGATTAGACGGCTGGAAAGCATAGGAAAGGGAGCTTGGGGAGGCTGAGAAGGTGTCACAGAAGAGGGGTCATTGAAGCAGTTTTGAATGCTGAGTAAGTTTGCTGGGCAGCAAAGGGGGAAAAAGTCACTTTATTCAAGTAGAAGTGAAATAACATATCCTATCCACGACTGACTGCATAAATGCTGAGCTTCTCTCTGAGAAGCCATGGAAACTTGACATACACTTGGAACTGCAAACTGGAGAATTAATTTTTCTTAATTAAAGAGAAAGCCATGCACCTAATGTAGCAGTTTGTGTGTAGTGATCTTGTTCCACATAGATAGCAATAATTTAAGTGTGTACATGGAAGTCCTCTTTGCAGATGCATCTGCTATTTGTTTGTCAGTGTTAATAGCTGTGGGTATTAAGTTTGAAGCTCCAGGTTAAAGAGAGTTAGCAGCTTCAAATCAACTAAACAAATAACCGATGCGACTGGGCAACCCCATTTTATCTTGTTAGTTATGTTACTGCTTTATGCTTGAACATCTGTAGGATTTTTTTGAAAGTCACAAGGCAAATTCCTCATCCTACTCTTTGGGCAGGAGTTGAGGGAGAGTTTTGCGTGTGGCGTGGGATTTTAAGACTTTAGCATCCCTTAGAATTTGATAAGTTGTGTTGGTTTTATATTCTTGGGAACCAAGAGTGCACTTAATGTGGCTCTTTTTCTGCCTGATGTTTCTGATTTTTAGGGAGCTGGTGGGTAATTCAGATCAAGTAAAGAAGATCCTCCAACCGATGCTATTTATATTCATGCTAGAGGGAACTAGCTCAGGCCCCTTAGAAGATCTGAAGACACCCTAGCAAGGGTCTTCCTTTCTTTTCTTTTTTTTTGGGGGGGGGTGTGGATACCAGGGATTGAACCCATGGGTGCTTAACCACTGAGCCAAATCCCCAACCCTTTTTATGTTTTATTTTGAGATGGGGTCTCACTAAGTTGTTTAGGGCCATACTAAATTGCTCATGTTGGCCTTGAACTTGGGATTCTCCTATCTCAGTCTCCTCAACCACTGGGATTACAGGCATGTGCCACTGCACCCAGCCTGGTAAAGGTCTTTCTGACATTCCTATATACTGGAGATTTTGCCTAGTTCTGGGAAACTCATGGGGTACTTTTCAGGATTCCCTGTTCCCCATGTAGGACTTAACTCAACCCCCTCCTATTAGATAAGAAGTGTCTTCAACTTGGAGGTTATTCTGGAATGGCTGTGTGTCTTCTGGAATTCTCCTGACTAAGCCCATCACTGGAGGAAGATGTTTCCAAGTCCCAGCTCTCTGAGCATGGAATAAGGTGGTTGGCTGAGAGAAAGAAGTCCCTTAGACTTTTTAGCACACTTGACAGGTATTTCTGACTCCATTTCTGGAAGATTCCAGAGTCTCAGCTTTCTTTGCTTAAAAACCAGACTCATGACTGTTTCTGACACTCACCCTGCTGAGGTTTATTTAATCCTCTGGTTAGTATGTGGTCTGTGTTTTTTGGGGCCTGTTCTGAAGAGTCACTGTAGCTTGTCTGACAGTAGTCCTGGGAAGATGTGAAGTGTTCTCACAGATTTTTCAGGCAAGCATATTGGCTTTGAAACATTGCAGAAGTTAGTATGCTGAATCATGTGCCAAACTTAAAATAGTTTTCAGCCTTACTTTTCCACTGGGGATTAAATCCTATTTTACTCCTCTGCATTTTGGCTCTAAATCTACATCACCCGAGACAGCGCCCACCAGTACCTGGACCTATGTTAAGCAGGAATGTGAAGTAGGAGTTGCTTCTTATGGTGACATCTCACTTCCTCTCTCTTGGGTCTTCCCATTTGATGGGAAGTCTAATGGTTCTTGTCTAACTTCTCACTCTTGAGGATGAATATGTGTTTAAATATTATGGCTCCAGGGTTCTTTTGGGGGCCTTTAGGATTTCTAGGGCTTGATACTGGCTTCTTAGGAGCTCTGTTCTCCATAACTGGCTGTTGCCCCATCTCCTGGTTCTTGTTTGAGGTGGAGTCTCTGACATTTGTGTGTGTGTGTGCGCGCTCGCGAGTGCGTGTGGCATTCAACCCAGGAGTGCTTTACCACTTTTTATTTATTTTTTATTTTGAGTTAGGGTTTCACTAAGTTGCCGAGGGGCTCAGTAAGTTGCTGAGGCTAGCCTTGAACGTGTGATCCCTTGGTCTCATTTTTCCAGGTCACTGGTATTGCAAGTGTGTCCCACCACACCTGGCATCTCTGATGTTTTGACATCTGTTTTGTGGCACTCCTTGTTGAATGGCCCCTGGACACCTGCTGTTCCATCTTTCTTTAAGCCTTGCCATTGTCTCTATTTTATTTCGTAGACACAAGCCCAGATTGTTTGGGCCTTTGTCTAATAGTACCTGTACGGTAATCCTGTGGTGGGTCTGAGTCTCTGTCTACTCCTGGATAGCTTCTGCAGGGGCTGCCTTTCTTCTTGGGCCAATATTTGGCAGACCTGAGAGGCATGGTCTTTTGTCATTTGAGTTCTGATGATGGTACGTAAGGGTACCAGGGCCACATGCCCATGGAGTATCTTCCTCAGGACGGTTCCAGTGTCCTCACTCACATCAATTAGAACTAGGTTTCATCTCCTCTGAACTCCATGGGCCCTGAAAACAACTTCATTGCTTCTTATCGATGAACAAATTCACTTTCAGACTTAAACTAATCATTGATTTATTATAGTTCCCTTCCCCAAATGTAATTATTAAAATATAAGGTAAGCTATAAACAAGATTCCAAAAAGGAATTCCTGGTTTCAATGAATGACTCTAATGATAGGACTTTAGGCATAAAGACTATTATTTAATAAGGTGGATATTATAGCTCTAGCTATGCACTGGAGCAGAAGGCTGATTATAGTAATGGAAAATAAGCATTAGCTTTGGGATGAAGTTCTGGTCCCAATTTTCAAGTTACCTTGCTAGGTGACCTTGATAAGTTACTAGATCATTCTAGGACTTATTTTCTTCATTTCATTCTAAATTTGAAGATTAGTCTACTTCATTGCCTCGGATTGGCCTTCAAACAATTTCTCACATTTAATAATTTCATCTTATGCTGCTTCTTATAGATACCTGGGGTATTTTTATTATCCTCTTCCCATTTCCCAGTTATTGCCAGGTGAATGCAAACATATGAAGGAACAAAACACTCCAAAGTTTTTTTGGAAGTACAGATTTCTATGACAAGCAAACAGGAGAGGAAAAGAGGGATGAGATTGGAGTGGGGGCATAGTGTGTTAATAATTGATCTGATTTCATTTAGGCGCTGACTATGTAAGGCAGTATTTTTTAATTTTTATAGCTGACTAGGGGGAAAAAAAAACTTGGGAGTGGCCTTGCAGGTCACTGTATGCCCAGATTCCTATGAGACCATTGCCACTCAGTGGCCAGGCATGAATGACTGGCTGTTGAGTCAGTGGGGGACTTTTATGTTTGGAAAGTGTAAAGTTGATATTCAGTTAAAAAAAAAAACTGTAGATCTGAGATCTAGGAATATGTTTTTTGCTAGATTTTAGAAATTAATTGTCTATGCAAAATATCATTCTGAATCCTGCTTTCTGGAGAACCACCATTTTGTATTTTCCTGTTTCTTTGGGAGGTGAACAGATTTAAGTCATGGATTCAAGTTGAGACCCTGCTTTCTAGAAATTCTCGTGTTTGATTCCAGGGAGGAAGGCTTTTGGTGCTTATCTCTAAAAGAGGAGTGACAAATTTTCCCCTAAGAGAATGATTTCTCTTTCCACCCATTGCTTTGCTGTTTATGTTGGTCCCACACAAGAAACCAAAAACCTGTTTTGCTCCCCAACAAAACAACATTTTCACATTTCTAGGGATTCTGAAGTAATGGCAGTTTTAAGGACATAGAATTGTATTAATGGCAAAGTGTTTTGTAGCTGTGACTTAGAATTAAATAAAATAATTCTATTTGTAGTTAAAAATTATTGTAATTATCTTGAGTGTTAATTTTCCATTATCTTTAAAACCAAAGGACAAGAACTGTAGCTTGTTAGGACAGATGACAAGAGAGTAGTTTACTTCTGCATGTGGACAGTGAGTTTAGAAAGAAAGTAAATTCCTTTGCTTATTCTGAAGACCTACAATTTAGATAACCACAGCATGTTGATGGCAAGCCACTGCTTTAGAGGATGCTGACTTTTCTCTATTCTGTCCTTGTGGCCAGAGAGATTGTTTTCACTGTCATCCCATCCACAGCTCACACAGCAAGTTGTACTGCAGGATCCAGGACTTGGGAGGGAACCAGGGGCATTCCTAGAAATTTAAGGGCAAATTCCATTGTCTCCATCCCCTGCTTCCTCCCACTTACATCCACATGTTCCTAAAAAGACAAAATCATCTTCTAGGCATCCATCAGTGAAAAAAAGTATTTAAAATTTGTGAGCACAGTGCAGCTTGGGGTGGCCTCGAACCTTCAAGTGGCTGAGAGGTGAGGTGCTTGAGGGCAAGTTTATGACCCTGAGGCTCTTTCAACCGCCTAACTCCGGCCTTGAGAGAAAGGGGATTTCTACCATAATGCTCCTGTAATTTACCCTGTTCTAATCACAGCCCACAAAACCACAGCTTTTCATTTATCTTGCCTTGTCATTCTCTGGAATATTCCTAAAAGGCTCCATTTTGTTGGACATCTCTTCCTTCTCCTCAAATCTGAGATGGCTTGGGAAGATACCATTGATATTTTGGGTTAAGATTCTATCCTGACTTTTTTGGGAGTCACTTGGACTCTTTGGGTCTTTGCAAAAGCTCCTGAGTTCTGTCCAGCCCCTCCCTGCTATAAATAAACTCACCAGAGGGGCATCTGCTGCGTAGCTGCTGGGCTGAACTGCAGCCACATCTAGCCTTGGGATGGAGTGGCAGGTGGAGGCACCACGTCTGACATGCTCTAGATCACCAGGCAACCCTTGCCACTGTTTTGACAGGAAAGTCGCCCTTAGGAACATGAGGTAAACCTTTGAAATGGTGCTACTGTGATTTGAGAGAGCATAGGATTATGGAAACCAAGGTGTGGTGTCAACGAGAGGGTGGTGTTGGGAGAAACGAATATTTTGGACATCTTGCTAGCTTCTTACAAATGGCTTCTCTGGATTCACTTGCTTCTTTTTGGTTTTGTTGTCATTTGAGATATGGACTTTGGTAGTTTTTTGGATGTGTTGCATAAGAAGAATTAAATCCTTTTGTTTTCTAAATAGAGAGGGGTTCATTTTTCAAAGGTGTTGTTGCTTTTCCACTCCTTTTCTTCTTGTGATTTTTACTATTTTACACATGTCCAGATTCACGTGTTAGCGTACAAGAGTTCTAGTATTAGCTGCAGACTTGGATTCTGTGTATCTTCTGAGGCAGCTTTGATTGAGCACCTAGCTTCAACTTAGTCCTATGTCTCTAGTGATTCTCTTTCCTTTTCTCTTACAGACTCTCTGTATCCTTATTTCTGTATTAGGTTTGAAAGGGGTTTTGCTGTGGTTATTGAACACATTTTTAAAATCATATTGTCTTATTAGGATGTATCTTTATAGAGGGCTAAGACTAAGTTCGTTTTAAATATATTTTGAGAACATTTCATTATTGCTAATAGTACCAGAAATCTTTCTCTGAGAATTTTAAAGTTTAGTTTCCAAACCTTACTAGTTCTACATATTTACGTCATAAATGCTGTGGCCTGGTGTTTTCCCAAATGGTGAATGATGACCCAGTTGGAGGACATGAAGTCAGTATAATTAGTCATGACTAGCATCCAGAAAGGAAGAAGGGGGATGGGGAGGAGAGGTACTAAAGAGGGGGAGGGTAACGAAAATATCAGAATGAATCACTCAAAGCAAGGGTAAATATTTTTTGTGAAACCTTTAGTTTTATGTGGGGGGTATATTTCCTGGGTTCTGATGTGAACTATATTTCTTCTTGTGGGTCTCTAAAGAGTTTGAGAAAGTGCATACGTAGATTTAAGCATGCAGTCTTTTTTAGTTACTGCTTTTCTGCGAAAGAAAAGAAATTGGTTATACACACCTTCTTCTCTATATGAATTTCCAGCCTCTGGAAATAATATTGAAAAAGAACTAAAAGATAAAGTTCAAGTTCAAAAAAAAAAAAAAGAGTTTGAGGCGTATGCTCAGGCCCCCAGCCTAATCATCATTTTCTACCCTAGGCTCAGGCCCAGTCTAGCTGTTTCTAGACTACACTCCCTGACCTCTACCCACTCTGTGACTTCATATTGCTCTTTATTGTGTGGCTGCTCTGTCATGCTCCTCTTTGCCCGGGTACCTACTGTTCTGTTTCCAAAATTAAAATTGATGTCCCCTCTTGTCACAGCCTGCACTAGCCATAAGAGTGGCCTCACTGTTCACTGGGAAGTAGCATGCAATCTCAGATTTGTGCTCGTTCTTGGTATTAAAGTTGCTTATATCTCCACCGATGTTTTTGTCATGGTGAAGTCAGGGAAAGCAAGAACAAAGGAGGCCTTATATTAATACTCTGCTGATAAATACAATGCAGATAATTTCTAAGTTATCCTTTACTAGGGCCTTAAGATAAACACATTTTCTTTGTTGTGTATGGAATTCTTATTCATTGTAGACAATTTAGGAAGAAAAGAAGAAAATAAATGTGACTCATGCTAGAGGTGACTATTAACATTTTTGGTTTTCTTGCAGTTCTCATATGCTTATTTTTGTTTTACATGGCTGATTGTATATATACATTACCACCAACTTTTTTTACATGGTAGCAAAATGTCTGTAGATTCCCCAAAAGCTAATTTTTAGAGAATGTGATAAACCTTCTAAAAATTTTTTTGCTGGCCTAGAATGGTGGCTCAGCGGTTATGGTGCTTGCCTGGCATATGCATGGTGCTTGCCTGGCATATGCAAGTACATGAGTTCAAACCCCAGCACTACGGGCACAATGAAGTCTCAGAGCACTGAAAGCTACATGAAAATCTAAATAAAAGTTGATTCTCTCTCTCTCTCTCTCTCTCTCCACTGTTCCTCTCTCTTTAAAAAAGTTTTTTTTTTTTTATGCTATGGTTATCTGTATTCCAGCATATATATACATTTATACATTCATACATTTCTGTTTTTTTCTATAAATAATCCTATGTTCATGATCATAGGTTTAAAAAATAGCTAATATAAACTCATTTAATTCTTAATAACCATGAAGAGATATGTTAGATGCTAAGCTATGTTTACTTAATACAAGCATTAAACTGTCTCTGCTGGGATATTGTAAGTGAAAAATTCCTCAAGGATTATGTAATACTGTTTGTCAGTGAGGATAAAGACATGAGAAATAAGCTCCAAATACTGTAAAAATGCATAGTAATGGTGGGTGTGGTGGCATATGTCTGTAATCCCAGGAACCAAGGAGGCAGGGGATGTAAGTTTGAGACCAGCCTTGGCAACATAAGGAGACTCTGTCTCAAAAATAAAATAAAAAAGGGTAAGGGATATATCTCAGTGTTAAAGCACCAAGGGGTTCAGTCCCCAAAGGAAAAAAAAATGCATAGTAATTATTAGTAGCTAACACTTATGGGCAGATGCAATGTGTCTGGAACCACACCTGATATAGTAATGTGTTTAATTCAGCATGCCAGCCTTAAAAAATCAGATCTCTGGGTTTTCAGAGTATTCTGAGTGCAGATTCTGGAACTGGGGACCCATGGCCTCAGTGGATTCACTTGAAGCCTCCTGACCCCGTTGCCTTAGGATAAGCCTCTTTATTGCCACTTCCTGGCTGTGTAGATCTGGACTAGTTACTTCTCACCCCTTCTAACCTCAGTTTACCTCAGCTGTAAAACAGGGTTAGTAAAAGATCTATATCACAGAATTGATTTTGAGGGTTAAATAAATTGCTGCAAGTTCGTGTTTTGCCTGCTGTCTCTCCTTGGAAAATGTCTTGAAATGTGAGTTTAGAAGTTTTGGATGTAAGATTTTAGTGTTAGGGGATTTCCTGTCTCTGATCTTGGATATATAGTTGTTTGCCCAGCCACTCAGTTCTTGTAGGAGGAATCTGAGGCCCAGCTGGGTTTTGGGGTCAGTGTGAGGCACACTAGTGCTGCATTTCCTCATGTGCCATAGTGCTCCCTTTGTCTGTCTGACTTGTAACTTTCAGGAAAGGGGGACCATCCAATAGGGTTTGACTTTTTTTTTTTTTTTTGTAAAGGGGCAGACTGTAAATATTTTAGACTTTCTGGACCACACAAAATCTCTGTTGCAACTATGATTCTTCCATTTATAATGTGAAACAGCCGCAGACAATTTGCAAAGGAACAATTGCTCTAGTAAACTCCATTTCATGGACCCTGAAGTTTGAATTTCAGATCATTTTATGTGTTATGAAATATTATTTCTTACCCCCCACCAACTGTTTAAAAATGTAAAACTATTATTTTCTTATGGGTCACACAAAACCAGGTATCGGCTGGCATGGGTCAGTTCTTGGACTTATCTTGTTTTTTGCGGAAGGTAGTATGACCATTGTAGTCTTCTTCTTCTTCTTCTTCTTTTTTTTTAATTTCCAGACTTTAATGGTGTTCTTCCATTCTTTCTGGAGGTCTTCTCAAACTATCTTGGAGACTCTTCATCCTGGGATGAATACTCTTTAGAAGCCATTCTTAATTTTTAGTCAGTAAAGACATGATCGGCAAAGAATTTGTCATTTGGCATTTTGAACCGTGCTCTTTGTGACTTTTACGTTGTATGGAGGAGAAGTAATAAAAATAACCAGCAGGTACAGTTCCTCAAGATGTAAAAGCAGCCAAGTTTGCTGACAGGCACTAAAAAGCATAAGCAAATGAAAAAACGGGTTAGAAAGGCTCAGTGTTAATAGACAGAACCCTCTTGTCAGACAACACACTGGCTACTGTTTTTAAGGAGTCTGCAATTCCTGCAGCTGAAATCAAGACATGTTTCAAATTATTTAGTTTGGGGTTTTGTTGTGTTTTTAACCCTCTTTTCCTTTTTTGGATTAAATAGGGAGGTGGCAAGGAAGAGGTGGTGCTGGAATAAGAGGTATAATAATGTCATGTTCATTATCTTTTCTATTGGATGTGCAAGTAGAATTGACTGAATCTGCTTTAATTTATCCAGGAATATAAATACGTGAGAAGAAACTTACTCATCACATCTGCAACTTTTGGATATTACTGTGCTCCAAATCACATTATTTTCTTTTCCAAGGGCTATAGCCTCTTTTTTTCTTTTCTTTTTCTTCTTTTTTTCCTCCTCTCTCTTTTTATTTTCAAGAGCAGTGGGCTTTTGTGGAATGACACACACAGAAATCTGAGCCAAGAAGCCTGTTCTGAACTAACCACCTCATTTACTGGCATTGGAATCTACAAAGCCCAGGGGAGACCAGTGTTGGTCCAACAGAGTACAGCTGTTTCCTTTCACCCCAGGAATCTAGAGGATGGCCTTGACTCTTGGATATCATCACATAGACTCCTTCTGTTTCATTTTTGAGCAGAAAACATCCTGTTTCATCCTGCATGTTTAATAGAATAAATATGCTTAGTGGAAATCACATTAATACTTTCACTTACCCTAAGCTCTAAGGTGTTGACAATTTTTTGTAATACTACAGGGAGGTCTATTATCATGTTTTAAATCCGGATAAGGTGTAATGTCATACAACCTGAGGCATTTGTAGAGTTGTATTGGGAAGGGGAGGGGGATAAAAGTGGCTAACTGCGGGGGGCGGGGAGGCTCTTGGGGGTAAATCTAATTTTCAGAATTTATATATATATACTATTTCATTACAAGCTTGTTTGATTGTTCAATAAATAAATTTCTGAATAAAAAATTTTAAAAAAGAGTAATATATCCTTTGTTTTGTTAGACAAATGTAAGAAAAATGGATCCTCCCTTGATCAAATAATTCTTTTCTTCTTTATTGAGATCTCTAAGCTTGGTCGTACTCATCTGCTTTTGGGGGAGATGGGATAATGTTGATTTTTTATGTTTTAGCTGGATTCTGAAATTCACAAAATAGAGGAAAGATAACTTATTCTTTATAGAGTTAAGTTGCAGATCTCTAATTTGGTTAGATAGTCTGGAGCAGTGATTTCCAAACATTTTTGACCTTGACTTCCAGTAAAATAATATATTTTACTTAATGACCCCATATGTAAACACGCACACAAACACACACACACACACACACACACACACACACACACGTGTTCACCTTAGCCTCACATTTCTTTTAGAATTTGCCGCTGAGCCTTGGATGGCTGGCCAGGGAAGGATTGCTTACTTCAGGGTCATGCTCGACATATCAAGATTTCTGCTCAAGCAGGGACTGCAGATTATAGATCTAATGCTCATGCCTTATCACACTTGTATCAAACAAGACATGCCATTTGGATTTATTGTTATCTTTATATTAATTTTGAAAAATATCTAAGTACTCCAACTGTAACTTATTCCAAAGGTGGGCTTTATATATTCTGATTTATGTTTTGTGCTTTATTTGTCAGAATCTTCACAGTCAATTGAAATCATAAATGTATATTTAGTATTGGAAGAGTACCCACTGTAATAATGATGATTGTGAGGCTATGAATTTTAAGCTCTAAATCCTGAAAGAGTAAAAATTATAGAAATAGACTGAGAATTAGTGTTGAGCGAGAGTGATTGGGAATAATCTTTTGGAAACCATTGTGTTCTTCCTGTGATCGCCTTCTATGAAGTAGCATTATCAGGAGATGAGCAGGAGGTGTGCTTTGACCTCAGTTCCTTTCTGTTACACAGGAAGGAAGGTTTACTAACTTGCTGGCAGCATTGCCACAGGCAGTAGTCATGCTACAGAACTGCTGCAAAGATGTCCTGCTTTTTCATGGCTACATTTAGACAGAGCATGTATTTAATTTTGCAAAAGTCCCTTCAGGCTGCACTTGATATTCCAAAGAATTATGGTTTTGTTTTTTGTTTTTTGTTTTTTAGAGAAAGAGGGACAGTGAGAGAGAGAGAGAGAGAAGCACTTTTTTTTTCTTTTTCTTTTTTTTTTCAGGGCTGAGGATTGAACTCAAGGCCTTGCATGTGCTAGGCAAGCACTCTGCCACTGAGCTAAATTCCCAAACCCCGAGAGAAGCAATTTTTATTTAGTTTTATTCATGTGACTTTTACTCCTCTGACACTGTTGTGTATGTGGTGCTGGGGTTTGAACTCATATGTTCGTGCATGCCAGGCAAGCACCTTAACCGCCAAGCCACTGCTTCAGCCCTAGAATTATGATTCTTGACCTTTTGTATTATACTTTAAAATGGACCTACTGAAATTTCTTCTCTTCTCTTTTTTCTCTTGTGCTGAATGGAACCCAGGGCCTCATGCTTTCTAGGCAAGGGCTCTACTACTGAGCTACATCCCCAGCCCTGGAGTTTCTAATAAGATTGTAATCAAAATGAAATTTTTGAATGAAGTTTCATATTTACTCTTATATTCAGTAGTTCATTCTATGAAGATGGCATTTAGCTTTCCAAATATTAATTGTTAATATTTGTCCCCTTCACAGCATGCCAGCATGTTTTTGATACACTTCTAAAATGAACATTGATTTTGTCCATTCCTAATATTTCAAAAACTAATAATTACTTTGAAGTATAGTATGTCCTGGTCCTAGTTAAAAAAATTTTTAAAGCCACTAAATTAGCTTCACAGTCTACATATTATGGTTCATGATCTTCATTTTTTTTTTATTAGAAGTATATAGAGATACATTTGAGGGGGAAACATTATCAAAACATTAGCAATCAATGGATATAAACTTTGTTATCTAGGGGAAATGCCAAAACATGGAT